>UYWX01000005.1:0-169259 GCA_900622495.1 Hydatigera taeniaeformis
AGGAAGAGGGATAGAGAACGATAAGGAAAACAGCTACTATGCTGTAATTTAGAGGGGAAGTCGATACCAAGTACATCAAAACATCGTACTCTAAACATGTGACAAGTTGAAGATGCAAAATTGAGCACTTAACAAGGTGCCAAACTAGCAATGCCTTCAAAAGCACTGGTAAGTCAGTTGTAAAATATCGGAATGTACCAACTTGCAACGCTCATTTGGATGGCAGAAAGCCATCAAAGATGAGTACGTTTAAGTCCTCCTATTTGGATTGACTACGAATCCACCAATACTTTTGGAGACCAATTCAGAGCCTCGAAAAAAGGTGCAGGGCCTCAGAGGTAAGGTCGCAGGCAACGATTTTAGTGTTAAAATGAACCAGTCAATGTTGAATGAAAGCGACCGATAACGGGTCTCAGAGAGAAAAGGTCCAAACATATGTCTCTTGGCTGTGATGGGGTCCGCTTAATGATGGTGAAATGGATAGGAGGGGTTAGAAGTAGAAATTTTCCCGTAAGGTATCTGTTTTCGTGAAATTTGAAACCCCACCACTGAAATCCAATTCGAGTTCAAGGCAAAAGTCTGGACAATGGTATTATCCACTGGCATCAGCTTTTAGGCTAGTCACGTAAATAGGTTCACTCAATCTGTGGCTCGTAACAATTTTGTTCCTAAAAGAATTAGCAATTACACTTGGTTAAGGACATCTTAATGTTCATAGAAGCATCGTTTTCCAACTTCTTCCTTTTTGAATAAAAAGCTAAATTTTAATAATTTACAAGGGCAAAGAAACTCAAATAAGAAACACAGAGAGGGAAGACCGACAAAGGGGGAAGATGAGAAAATTGAAGACATTGACATCAAGGGTGTCGAAAGAGGGGGGAGTTGTATCAATTCTACCCTATCGCCATATGGAGTTTCACAATTGTCCCCCTTGTTTAGGTCACGCAGCTGCATAATGAATACGTCTGGTTTTCAACAGTGCTAGAAATAAGAACATACCACGCAGCTTACCACAAAGAGTAATCAGTATGGGCAATCGAATCGACTGAATATGGGGAGCACAGAGAGGAGGGGGTACACAACAGATTGGCCTCAAGAGCCGCGATAACCCTACTCTAAGGTTAGATCACTCGATGAGAGGATGAAATCAAACATAAATAAAGACTGTGACTCGTAATTCCATTCTTCTTCATGAAGCAGTGGATTTTGATCAACTTACATCAACGACTGGGTCTTGTTAAAATACCAAAACATTGAATAGGGTGGATAAACACAAGGAAAAACTTTAACGAAAAACTTAATTCCTATTGATATGCATTGGATCAATTGGTGTAAAAAAAACTTGGGTAGCTGTAGGTTGTCGTCAAAGGTTTAATAAATTGACGTTTTCATCGATGATATGGCTGTTCGAGATAATTTTACGTTAAAATAAGGAAATTTTAGTTTATTTTGCATCAGAATACAGATTACCATACAATTTCGCAAAGATTGAGAATAGGATCGGGTAAAAATGTCCCAAAACTCCTGGGTTCTTTGGTCATCGAAACAAAGTGTACGAGTATCATGTTGCATTTTAGTAGTATCGTGTGCTATTTGGCAGGCGATAAGAGATTTGCATGGCAAAAGGTATCACCGCACTAAGTGTGAATTTAAAGGTAAACTGGGCGCGACTGTTTATGCAAAGCTCGAGACATTGACGTAATGCTGCTACACTGTGTGGCCTCTCAATCAACTGACAATTTGGGACCATCAAAGGCTGAGGTGCACGCTTTTGAAGTATCCACACTTACACGCGTCGCATGCACACACGCACACACGCATTCGTACATAGAATGTGGAAGCAGTATGCACTGTTCCTGTTGCAACGACCCGGTCGTCCTGACACCTATGATGATAGAACTTTGTGCAATTAAATGGATTCCATCCCGAAGCTATAAGCTGTTGGGATGCAACCTTATAGCGCGTACAAATAAATTAAATCAAACGTTTACGGGAATTGGCATATACAAAGCATCACAACTTCAAAATGATGACCAAAATATGATTGAAAGGTTTCTACAAATGACAAAATGGAACTATTGTTTCATCACTTTTTGTGATGTTTGGGAGTTTATGTGACGGGATGTGACAGTTGAAGTGGTCATACTCGAACTTACTTTGTTAATTTACTGACAATTTTATTGTGAACTATGCTAACCTAACTGGTCAGTTGTTTAAATAAACAGCATACAAAAGCAACTATTGAAAAAAGGTGTCTGTTCATTTTTCAAAAGGTAATTTGGAAGGAAAAAGTCAATTTACTGAAGAGGACAAAACACTTTAGGAGCAGGAACATTGTCTTTCGAAGTTTATAAATACGGTGTTATAACTTTGAATTTCGCTCTTTTGGCAATGAAGTTAGCGTCTTGGAAGATGCAATCGGTAGCTACGAGGGAAGAAACTGACGCTATGTTGTCCTTAAAGATACTCCATTCGGAGAAGTTGTGATCACAACTACTGCTATGTTTGCAAGACGTTCTTTCAGGTGCTTTCTATGGACGAGGATGCGGTTAGAACCCAGGAGCTGGTTGCTATTTTGAGATAAGTAGAAACGCCAGTTTCTAATACATTTTCAATGGCCAATCATATCACCGTCAAAGCCGATGTTTGAGTAGCTTTGAGCAGGACATTACACACGCACACCTTGGTGGACCGGTGTGTCGAAGCCTAAATTCTAGTCCAAACACGTGTGTGCATGTGTGAGTGGATTTATTATGACCTAGTGTGTCGTGACTTGAGACCGATGGAGACGGATAGTGAGAGAACGCTGTGCACAAAACAGTGAGGAATTTACCGTGCGCAGTGGTTGCGTAATGACTTTCGTTGTCAAGTTAGTTTTGTATGCAACATCAGTGGGTTTACTCCAACACACTTGCACACACGGTGTCTAAAGTGTCCCAAGATTTATGACGTTTAGTCTGACGTGTGGAGGGCCTGGGGTGGTCATTCGGGCATGGCCTAGGGATAAGAGGACGGGGAGGGGAACTGGGGCGATATTTGCACTTTGGTTGTTTTAACGCTAAAAAGAAATGCTCTTAAAATATTTTATTCCCTCTTTCTCATCCTCTTGGAGTAATAAATGTGTGTGTTAATGCTCATTTATTCATTTTTTGCTGTTTAATAAAATTGTGCCATTTGATTGACAGGCTCCTTTATCCAGTTCCCTCATTAATATGCCATTTGCCTTTCCTTATTTTTATCATTTTTTTAAAACATCACGACTTTGGATTAGCCCAATACCCAAAATCCTGGCTCAAAACCTGTTGTTTATTGCGACATGTATATGCGGTCTTGAGTTGCCATCGCTAACTAATTAGACTGAAATCTCCTCATGGTCGAGGTTTCTGGCTTGGCAAGTAGGCGAGATCGTGCTTACACATCAGGTCCGGTTATCTAATTAATAAATTAGCCATTCAACCGGGGCTATTTTAAAGTATCAGGGTTGGATCAAATGATCCACTTCTTTTATTCCTACGGGGCAGAGTAGGACTTTACGTGTAGCTCTGTCTTAGGTGTAAAGGCAGGCTTTCATTATGTGCACCAGACGTGGATGTGCGCAAGCATGCGAATAGGTGCATATCAATCAAGGCAGCAACAACGCGAGCGCTCTCTGTTTACACTCCTCTGAATCGGAATGTCAGAGAAAGAGGAGGCGGCGGAGGTGAGATTTACACGCGGCCTCGCGAGAAAGAGAGAGAGAGAGAGAGAAAAGTGAACAGGAAAGCATTTTGTCGAGAAAGGGACGACACAAAGTGGCTAAGTACAGTCTGCTACCTCTCCTGACACACATTTCGTGGCAATGGCAGCTTAGGAGGTTGTCTTGAGAAAATATGACCATTTTTTTTCAGGCGAGGAGGAGGCTGGAAGATTAGAAATTTCGCTGAAGAACAATTTAGCACCACCTTCGATGAATGCAAAAACGCTTCCATGATGGGGACATTTGCTGTGAATTTCTCTACTATATACAATGATTACCACTAGTAACAAATCACTGCTCAATTAAGCCTAAAACAAGAAGCAGGTAAACAAAACCAAGATCTGGAGGTGGCTCGATCACCATAGCGTTGGGATTGCAAAACCGATCAAATCAGCCGCTGGTAAAGAAATGGGAGCTGTATCTAGGCTCGGTATGAGTACATCACATCTCCCTTAACTATCCCAACCTTAACCACTTAGTTTTGAATGTGGGGATCCGATGTGAAAGAAAGTCAGGGTTTACAGACTTGTGCATTAATGGTGACTTTAAAAGGGTAGACGGAGAAACGAAAGTAAGTTGCTTACAGTTCAAGGGTGCCTTGGCGAGAGGTTTATCTGGTGTCAGTCAAAACATGCTACAGACATCATTTGCAGGCAGCTTACACGAAAAGTGCAGCAACACTCACTGCTGGGAGACTGAAGGTGCTCTATCATCAATCATTTCGTGATGAGAGGCAAAATCAGCTGACAACATTCGTCTAGTAGCCTCACTAATAACCGAAACTATTGAGGTACTGTAAAAACGATGAGGCGTTGCATTGCTAAAGGCTTAAAATATGATAACTAATGCATCTTCCAAATACGCAATGTTCAGTCGGATTGGCTTTGACTTCCACGTTATTTTTTTCTTTTTCTTCATCAATCGAGGAGCAATAGCGATGTAACATCATTTTCCTTTATTCCAAGATCATTTTTCAGCAAGGATTTGATAATATAAGCTAGAGTCATCAGCACAATTAACACCATTGTGGAACCACAACTGGATCTCGCTAAGACGTTGAGAATTGAATTTTGGAGTTCTTGCTAGTCCAAAATTTGATTTTTCGATTTATTTCTGCATCTTGATCCCCATTTTGTGATGATTGGATTTGACAAGGTGATTTGACGCGATCTTTGTGATTTACTACACCAATTCACTGTAGAAGAAGGGCCGATTTGTGTCGCATATTCACACCCCACACCTCTCAGACTCAAGTGTTATTGATGGTGGTAAAAGAAGAACAAAGACGCACACAACACACACATACTTGCACACCTCACCCAGCCAACTGCCGACGTCACAGAGCACGAAAGGTAGGTGTTCTTCTCCACTCCACCTTGATTGCCTGCTTACGCCGGTGGTAACGGATTTCTTCGAAAAAAAAGATGCGTCAAATTAAATTAACGTTTACGTCTAGGCTGCATTCGAGGTACGTGCATGTGTGTGCGCTGGCGATGGTGATAGACGAGTCGGTGTCCACGCTATCACTAATATTTGATTGCCTTGATGGTGGACACTATAGACGTAGGAACAATAATTCGCAAAACATTTTTAGGAGGAGCAACTAGTAAATAAACTTCACCTGTATGTTAAGGCAGTTTGCTGTTCTTGGGGCTGTCAACATCTCAACACCGGTGTAATGAATGTTTGGGGTGGGAGAGAGGTGGGTGGTGAGGCCTTCTGTTTCTCCTGGCGTTTTTAGTCGCGGAATACCGTCAACAAATCGATAGGCAGTGCTGCCAAAGTGTACGCCAAAATCCACTTCTGCATGTGTTTGACTCTGCATGTGAAAAGTGCCTATCTCTTTGGTGATTTAAACACACATGCAATATGCAGTGCAACCATTAAGTAGCTCGTGCACAAAATTCGTAAATACCTTTAACAGGAAGCAGGAGGAGGCAAAAATTGGCAATGCAATCACACTGGGTTGAGGTGGCACAATTATTGGGTAGCCAATGGTAAATGATGCAGACGAATTGGAACTCGATGATTTATTGTTTTCTTTCTCTCCCTCCCTCTAGGTAGTTAAGTGAGGTTACGAATTGTATTCACACAGCAGGCCGAATAAATACCATGGAGTGGACAATGGGAACAGAGAGAAAACAGAGAACAAGGCCAGTGAGGCATGAATGGTGGTGTACACACTTGTACATCAGTTCGAGTGTCACGAGGACCAAGGGAAGCTTAGGAAGGTGAAAACATTTCGTTAATAGCCATAATTTCAGTGGGGATAAGCATTCCCATCGCTATTACAGTTCTCCACTCACTCAACGCCAGGTGTTGCACGTACGGTTTGCACCTTTACAGAGCTGTCAAACAAACTGTGACTAAATCATTACTTCTGTTGGACGTTGGACCTTCAAATGTCACAATGCTGAATATTTAGGTATCTTCCATCAGTGCAAAAGTTATGCTTAAAGTCGCCAACTATCACCAATCCTGACCAACATTTGCTCCACCTTGTAGTTCTCACAACAAAATGACCACCATTCTACGCTACGTTGAATGAAGTTTTGATCGCTATTTCAAGAGAATTTCTTCAAGACCTCCAACTCATCCAAGAGCACATTGTTGTGTGGCGAGTCACTGCCGTTTGACTTTGTCTACTGCAATACAAGCACCATAATACACTCCATTTTTTGCCATTACAGTAAATGACGACTCTCTTTAGCTCTTTATTAAAGGAGACTTGGGTGAGGGAGTTATCGTGACCCATCACCGATTTGTATTGACAGGGCCAAACGGCTTTGACCTCTGTCTTTCGTACTACATATTAAGTGCCAAGCAGAGATTTCTCCTTTACATTCCAATCAGTGACCCTGTCCTCTGCCTATATTTGGATTTTGTGCAATGCCAATCAACCGAACCAAATCCAGCCAGTCGTTTGACCTATTCAACAGAGGCACTAGATCACTTATGATCAAAATGAGGGTAAATTTCTGATTAACAAAATGTTAATGCACAAGAATGAGCACTTTTTTTCAACTTTTTTTCAACACTTTATCAACTAATGACGATGGCAGAGAATGCGATACGTTGTTTTCAAAGCTACCTGACAAATGAGATTTAGTGACATTTAAAAGGCTTACTTATCTCCCTTTTTATAGACAAAAGATTACATTCTGTTCCTTCAATGCAGCTTTCAGTTTTAACAGAATATGCTCGTGAAAGAAAGTGCGAAAAGGATCGCTTCCTCCAAAGCCTTAGCAACAAATCTGCAAGTCAACTTTATCATACCAGTTAATAGAGAAGTTAATGCAACTTGAAGGTGATATTTGAAGCAATAAAACAGTAGTAAAGTAAAAAGTGATTAATTTGAGGCTAAAGCGTAAATAAAAAGCAAACCGTATCTTTTAATTTTTAATAGTCTCTTGACAGCATAATTGTCACTCCCGGGGTCGCGCAGGCAAGTTGACCACTACCCTTGCACTAAACGGTCAATTTAAATGACGTTCAGGCCCTGAGATGTTTAATTTACTCTAGACTCAAACAGTCTGCTCCTGAGGCAATTCTGTGCACGCTGTCAAGGAAGGCATGCCATTTATATATGACGTTCATTCTCAATGCGCCAAGTTAGTATTCACACCTTTACAGCCGTTTGTGTCATTATCTATCCAAATGGATGTATGCATACATAGGGGTTTGGTTTGCTTTAAGAATGGGTTTACTCTTGTCATCGCCCTAGGGATTTGCATTTTTTTTCGGCGACTATGATCAATCTACTTCTGCATTTTTGATTTATGGCGTCATGTGTGTCTCCACTGGCAACCACCCCAACAATGACGCGTCGTCATAGCAACGGGTTGGACAGCGAAGCAACTGTACTTCCGCATCGCGAGATTGCTAGTATACGGGATGGACAAAGGGGGATAGGGGTGTTGGAGAGGAGACGAAAATGAGGAGAAGAAAGCAGAGGCAACAACAACAAAGAGAAGGAGAGGAAGAGGCGGAGTAGAGTGGGGTGGGCTTGGATACGGCCATAGTGGTGGCGACAGTAGGATTTCCGTGTGCAGGAACGCACGTGCACAGTCCACTACCTAGCGGTAGATAATTACACGGTTCTTTGAGCACTGCCTAGCCCACCACACCAGGCATTGTTGTTTTTGTTCCAACTATAGTAGTGCTATTGGAACTTAGGGCTGACCGAGGGTACCTCGCCAGATGCCAAATGCTAATTATAAGGATGGACAGGAAACACTCTATAACTTGTAATTTTGTCGGTACTCAGGCAGGTACGGGCAGTCCAGACCCCATCGATCCCATCCACATGAAAAATAGATAGTTTAGTTTCTCTGGATATATAGAAGTAAGACTGCATCCAGTCACAGTTCTACCATTGTTATTCCATTTCCGGATTTGTGTTTCCACTTTGCTTTAGAAAAGGTAGAGGAAAATTTAATGGGTTGGAATTATTTATTAAACTACTTCTGTTCCCAGACAGTCTGAGTGATTTGATTTTAGCTTTGCGCTTGAACAATGCAGTTAAGCTGCGTACGTCAAGAGGAGCTTCTGGTGGATTAAGTTTGCATTGAAATTCAGTCAAGATATTGTTTTGTAAACCTTTCCATTAGAAAATGAGTACAGACGTCACAATCAAGGCCTTCAAGAAGTTTTAAAAAATCACCAAGAATTCAACCCTCGAAATCAACACAGAAGATAATGTCATTCATTTATTTTTTTTAAACGGGAACCTTGCTTTATGCTTTTTACGTTTCGAGAAAGCGAAGCTGCAGGAATCATGTTGGGATGAAATTAGGGACTGAATTGATGATCTCGTAAACATTTTGTAGAGTGACTTTAGACTTGCAAAAAACGGAACCTGTTTTTTTGACAATTTTTGTCTATGACTTTGATGTGCTTCTTCGAGCCTACTTACGTGCAGTAGGGTAGTGTATCGCGAGAATGTCGCCTCTCCATTTCCTCCATTTGTTGCTGTTATTGTCTAAAGACGGTAGGTGGGTAGGTTAGTGCTGATTTATTGCTGTCTTGCCGGCTTTTAACTTCCGAGAAAAGGCACATTTTTGCATTTACTTGCAAGGCAAAATGTTCTGTTTCCATTGCTCTTGTTGAAACAGGAGGAGGTTTTTGTCACCTTTTTTATCCGCTATTTAATTGATTCTTACCAGGTGCAAGAAAGACAGGGTAAATTGAACGGAGAACAGATTAATTGTGACTTGGCTGTGGCATTATTTTATAAATATTAATTTAAAAAGGCGAATTTTTTCCCCGACCGAGTTTAAAAAGACACGTTAGGCACGCGCACTCTGGCGAGGCTTATGGGAAGGAGGCGGAGGGAAGGCGGGGTGGGGCAAGGGGGAGGATGGGGCGGGTAGGAGGCAGTGGATGAAGAAGCCAGGCCGAATTCTTCACGCCACTCCACGGATGGACGCCACACATTCGCCCTCTCTCTCTCTCCTCTTTGGGAATGCACAAGCTTTTTTTCCCATTTACGTCAACCTCCCACCAAAATCCCCCCCTCCCATCCCAGAAGCAGTGGGAGCGGTAGCAGCAACGCATCTGTCCGCACATAGACTGTTGGGTTCAAAAAAGTCTGCGTTAACGTAAGCACACCAACGCAGGAGCGCGCCATTTACCTTGCCCTCGCCAGGCGCGAAGAATTAATGTAATGTCACATTGTAATTTGACGGAACGATTGTGTTGTCAATACGCCTTAAGGATTCCATTGCCACCAAAACATGGATATCTTTCCAGGCAGCCATTTTTCATGGTTTGAATATTTGACTTTAAGTAAAGTAGGCAGATGGCAGTGGTATGTGTGATCAGGTCACCACAGATACGTGAGGTCTGCAACGTTAACCAAGAGAAGTCTTTGTCATTAGATTGAGAGAGGTTCGTTTTGAAATACTTGGATTTGGCCATACGTTTCTCTACTTTCGCGTGTAGGTTTTCTACCATCGATTTTTATTGAAGCCAAGAAGGTCGACTTCAGTGGAAAATACAAAATGCAACCAAATTGCCATAGGAAAAATCTAAACGAGTCAAAGGATGTTGCTATAACAATTAAAATGGCATTGCCTTAAAATGCCTTTTTATTGGAAGATCGTTTCCCTTAAACTACATCTCGGAACTTTAGTTTATGTTGATGAAGGGGAATTATCAGATCTTTCAGTTCAATGATATTCTGTCTACTATGCCCATCATTAATTGTAAACGTGGTTGACGGTATCCTTTGTTCGTGTAACCAAGTTCCTCGTTAAATAAGATAAGATGATTAAAAAAGACTGTCACTTCCTCTGTGACTATTCAAGATAGGTTAAGAAACCGAATGACTGACTGAAGATGACGTTCACTTACTGTCAGACAATTAATCCCCCTTTTAAGTATTTTTTCTAAAAGCCTTAGCAATGAAAGTCGCGACAATTTATTAAAGCAGACTACAAAGCACTCCCAACTTGGCCTAACTGCTAATATTAATTAACTCTTTATCAAGGCCAACCCAGTGCCATGGAAAAGAGGTTGGCAGAGATGGACAGCCATTCGACAAATGCCATGAAACGTTTAATTTCCACACTTGTCTGACCTGTAAACCCACCACTTTGAAGCAGACAGAGGCGGTAGTTAGATGTCTGCGACTAACAGGTGTGCAACTTCAAAGTGATTTGCGGTTTCACGTTAACTTGTATGTGGGTGTGTTTGATGGAGGTTGAAGTTGGGGGGTGGGGCGGAGTGGGGGAGAGGAAACCTAAGCAGTTAATCATCGCATTATGGTATATGTGTGGAGTCATCCACTGAATGAGTGTCTAGTCAAGATGACTGTGTGAGCCATTGACCTTGACGCCTTGCTTATTCAAGCTCTCGCCGTCCATGTGTGCACACATATGCCATATCACATCCACCCTCCACGTAGCACTTCACTTCCTGTTCCCCTGGTCATTCCTTTGTTTACAACTTTTCGCCGAAGCTAATGGTCGTAAATAGCGTTTAGTGCGAGAGACAGGCGAATTTGAAAAGGTGTCAACGCGGGCCTCGAAGTACAAGCGGCTAGACTGGCTGGTGAAGTGTATAGATTAGCATACCATAAAAACCACGTGACTCCATTTGTTCTCGACAGTGAAATTGTCTCCTTACATTAGGGACTTTTAAAACCGTATTTGGTGCAGGAGTCAAGACTGGTAGTCAGATCGACCCACATCGCTCAACTTCAACTACGATAGACAGGTGGATCACTTTAGCGCCCACGTTTTTTAGCGTCTCCTTCCAGTGTAGTACGCGCTAACACTGATGTACACCTCGCCTAGGTATTAGCGACCTATCCAATAATAAAAGTTGTTTTCTCTAATCCTATCAAAATTTTTTAACGACGCTGAAGTGAGGAAACAGGTGGAAAAAAGGGCGACAAAAAATGCCATTATTTGAGATCAAATCATGCCAAATGCAAATGTTTCAGAAAGTGGAAAAAGTAAAGTTCGCAGGTCCTGAGACAGTTAAGTAAGAATTTTGAAAGGTGCTGTATCAGTTCGCTCTCTTCGATCAAAGTAAAGGATCTAATGGCAGAACAATGATGTTTTGTGATTTTCAAAGGTCGGTTTCGCCTACAACTAATATAGCAAATTGCAGAAGATCAGTTCCTCATGTAGACATGCTAGCTATTATACAATTACTGAATACATTCTTAACCCCTAAATCATTATTGTCTATACTGACCATGTTTTGTGGCACCCAAGAGGAGCTTCTTTCATGGCACTGCCGATTTTGGCGTGAAATCTAAATCAAATTGAATCCAAGCCAAATACCTCGAGATGACCGAAGGAACAAATATAGTGAAAAAGTTGCACCTAAAATTTCATTTTATGTTTGCGTAGGAAGGCAAAATGATCGAATAATAGCTAAAAAGAATGTGTCCTGTCCTCTCCCTCGACCCTCCTGTCCGGAAAGGAATGTAAAAAGTCACCTTTAGGAACTCTGTTTTCCACTTTAGATCGAAAAACCAAACGCTTCACCGCCTCAATTAATTTCCTCCTCATCCGCCTGCAAGAACAATAATTCATTACTGTTCAATGGAGCAGAATAATTATATTGGTTTCAACCAAAATTAACCTGCTTATCTTAATTGTTTTGTGGATTTTCATTGTCACACGATTCAAGGGGAAGAAATGGTAAGTAGAAGCTCTGTAAGGGAATGGTCAGAACCGTTTGCTTCCCCATTTTGGAGAATACTTCCTTGTGGCTAATGACCACTTAATCCAGCCTCCAAAAAAAGCACACAGATGATTTCGAGGAATTGTAAAAGAAGGGGAAAAAAAAAATATAGCGGAGGCTATTTCCTCCTCTCCTTTTTCTTCTGTTTCACTTTTTTCCATTTTGGTAAAGCATCAAATCAAATCACGCTTCAGACACCTGGCGACCGAGTTGGCATTACGACCCTGTGCGGATGAAAAGGTTAGGTTTGAAAATTTATGCCAGCCTGAAGGTCATACTACTGCGGGCGTAAAGGTCTGCAAGTGCCCCCAAGCGAAGTGTGCGGACGCTAATCGCACTGTTCCCCTCTTCTCGCCCTCCTTCGTGCCCGGAGCGAAGAAGTTTCGATCCACAAAAAGGAGGCGAGGTGTGTGTGTGTGTGTTTACCGAATGAAATGAAGACTAGGGGAAATGGCGATTTTGCTTAGCCTTTTTTGTGTCCAGATATGTATATGGTAAACAATTTAGCGAAGGATTCACATCTGCGACCTACATATCCTGTCCGAGATTAGGGCGAACGTTCTAATAGGCAGATAAACTTTCTCATGAGCGCAATTTCAACACACATTGGTAGCTGAAAAGATGCTGATGCGGACTGGTGTGCAAGCTAAGTACATGCGAATGATGTATATACATGCCTGTGTAGTGTGGGACAAGCAGCATTTGCGTGAAACAATATCTTTACAAGGCCTTACAAGTTGGAGCAACTGTTTTGCAATTTTGATTCACTGATGTGGGGGGCATTCAAGTCAAATGTGCATTTGTGAATACGAGGAGAGTAGATTTTCACTCTGGACAGTTTGGATAGCATACTGATGCTGATCAAGATGAGAGTTAACAGTGATAGTGTGGAGGTTCATGATAGCGTATCACCTCAATCTTATGGAAATCCTCTTTAATTTTGCCTTCAGATGACTCCTTACACCGCTATGCATTATGCTTAAGGTAACCGTCTTTTACAGAAGAGGTAACTTTGATGTTGCAAGTCAAGTGTCAAGTGATGACGAAACGGTGGTGACCTTGGTAATGCACCGTCTTAGATTGGATAAATGATTGAGACGCAATCATTTCAACATCTTCAGAGTACTTGGGTCTTGCCGCCAGATTAAGGTTGAAATTGCGGCAGAGGAAGAGAAGTGCTGTGTAAATGGTAGACACAATCGTCATACGGGTTGTCAAACAATCAGCGTACTTTTAAAAATGTCAGACAAAAGTGCTTGGCACAGTTTAGTTTGATAAGGAAAAATTGGTTTTGGTAATGCATTCGAATAAAAAGCTTTTAAACCACCCACTCCTCCTCCTCCTTTCCCGATTGCGATTCCTATAATTGTCCTCCAAACCCCATAATTTTAAATGCTATTGTTTATGAAATGTCTACAAGCTAAAAGTTACTCCACAGTATGTTGGACTGAAGGAGGGAAGGGTGGATTGAAATTCAAGATTTTAAAGAGCGCAGATTAAATTTTGCTGTCATGATAGGAACTGACAGACACTACTAATGCTCTATCAGCGATTCCTAAGAATATCGAAACTATAAAAAGTGGAATTTATTACGCCTTAGAAAATTGAACAATTGTATCTGAGAATCATCATCAACAACGTGAATGGGATGTAAGTTGTATTGTGAGCCTGTAGGCCTAGTCAAACGGCTGCGCTGTTATTACGGTCGCAGAAGGGTGTGGTAGGAGGTCCCTTGCTTCTTCCATTCCTAGAAATGTTCACTCGAAAAGTTTTTCAATCTTCCCTCTACTCTCTCGAACGTTTCTTCAGCGCTCAGTGGTCAGTCGGAAGCTAATTTGAAAATGCGAGGCCCTTATTCACACCTGGGTGGGTGATGACCTGGGCTGAGAGATCCTAATCGGGCATGTGGAGGACAAGGCGGATGGTCTAATTTGGGCTAGGAAAGCAGAAGAGAAGGGGACAGGCATGATTAAACCCCAGTAGATGCTATCGTAGGCTACAGTTGACTAGCCGTGGCCTCTCCTCCCCTCCACACACACGAGCTCAGCATTTATCAAGAGAGGGTCACGGGAGACACGATTGAGGGGTGAGACAAATTGATTTGAAGGCTTGATAACCTTGGTCTGGTTGTGCTGTTGCTGCCCTGTGTGTAGTGCTTCTCGCCCCAATCACTCGGTATACCTTCATTGTACAAAAACAATAGTGTGGCTATTAAGATAGAGGGGAAATGAATTTGATTGGTGTCAAAGCAGGAGCGTCATTTTTGATATTCGTCTTCAAAAAGTTGCCTTTGGATGATTCATACAAACTGAATCCCTTGTACCCTACTAAAAGTTTGATTAAATAAGTCTGCTGTTCAACTAAAATGTCTAAACAAGGTGTTGCCCTCTACCTTAAGCCGTTTGTGTCTTATGTACTTTTATCGCAATTTTTTTGAGTCGTAAAGCAATTCTTTTAAAAACATGATTTTAATTAGTTGCAACATGTCGGAGGGTTTGACAGTCGTGGTAACTAAACTCAAGCCTCAGACAAGCATAACAATGGCGCACAGTCATCGTCGCAATCCGACCACCAGTCAAAAGAGTAAGTAGTCTGAAACTTGGTGAGTCCTTTGGGTCCTGATCACACAACACCAAAGGGATCGTAAGCACTTTAGCTCATTTGATGTTAGCCTCTCGTCGCGGAATTTACCCCGAAGCGTCCACCTAGCGCGTCCCAAATTCGTAGACTTGACTGTCAACTTAATGGGTTGAGGGTGTGGAGAATTGTGATTTGACAATTTCTTATGTCTGATCAGAGATTTGATACACTGAGGAGAGCCACCGTGGTCCACACAATGACCGCTGCTCTGTATTCTGTTTCCTTTTGACTCTCCCCTCTACGGGGTACTGAGTGTGACATTTAGTTGCCAGGGTGGCTTCGAGATTGATAAACAGTCTGCAGTAGACAAAGGCAGCTCCAAGGCAGCCCTGGTGACTGGTGTGGTAGAGAGAGGGAGGGGAAAGAGCACCAATGTACCGTTTGCCCAGGCAACAACGGCGTTGTCACCGGGACCGTTCGTCCTGTTCTAGCAGTTGTCAGTTGATGTGACCAGAAAGGAGACCTTGTGTTTGACGTCACTTTTCCGACGTCAAGCCTCGAGACCACGGTTTACGGAGATTGCAACTATTATGAAGACATGTGAGAGGAGTATCCCCAACGAAGAGCTTATCCTGATGGGGTGGAGTGACTTCTTGGGTTCAGTGACTTTGTGCACAATATGATTAACGATTCAAAAATGAGTCCATGCAAATATTTTGTGACAAAATCCAACTTTTTCTAAGTAGAAAAATGCAAATTACTGTCAAACTTCTAACTGGAAAAATGAATTAGACAGACAGCTGAGATTAATCAAACGAGATTTGGTTCTGGTTGCTCGAACACGATTTTACAGGGGATTGGGGTGGAGAGTGGGAGAGTGTGAAAGATGCAGCTTGATAAAATAGCTTGAGAAAAATTATTTTGATGTTTGGGAGATCGACCTCTCTTTTAGATGAACAAATATTGTAAAAATGGACGATTACTAAATTTTCACCGGATGTATTTATTAATCATATATAAATGTCTCATTGACCGCATTACGTCGACAAAAATATCAACATATTTTACCTAAAAGGTCCCATTACATTGTGTAATTCCAAAAAACTTCACTGCTTAGTCAGCACATTGAAAAAAGTAAATTGAAAAGTTTCATACTACTTATTTCTATCAGTTACACAAGCCAATTAACAGTTAACTTTCGGACAAACTTGTCATTCAAAAGTGATCCCCTAAGACTAACGTTCCACAAAGCATGTGTGTTTGGGAAAAGTAACTAATAAGGAGGAATTATAGAGCCAACACAAAGTATTTCAGGCCCGTAAATGTGTAGAAGCCTTCAATATTGTTGGGCAGCAAGTAGAATCTTATTAAATGACAGGAGGCGGAGTTGCAGATCTTACATCCCTATATCATTGCCACAATGACCTTAAAGCTGCCACCACTTTGTAAACTTTTTTTAAGAAACCCGTCACAGTCTTGTAGCATAAGACTGAAGGACTCACTTTTATGAGGTAATTTAATAGAGCCTCCGTTTTGACTTGTAGGAATGACCGCTTGGTGATATCGTTTAGACTATCAACAAGTCAATTCGGTGGATGAATCTTGCGCATCTCAGAACATGGAATTTGACTTGAAAGGCGACTTGTGCCAATCCTGCATTAATGACTAAAGATAAGGACATGGTTAAATGAATTATTTATGCTTAACTTATGATTGACTTGTGTGTGAAGGCACAGAAATACCACAACTGTCGAAGGAAATTTTTACAAATTCGGCTCGACAAACATTAGAGATCCATTTGGGCACGAATAGAGTGAGTCAGAGCCGCGTGTGTTTCCATCAGCGGATATGAATAAGTCATTGGACAGTTATTGCCGAGCACTACAAAGTGGGATGTGAAGCATTTCATAAAAGGTGTGAAAGGTAATTGCCGGGTCATGAATTGGATACCTGACTCACTGTGCAGAGAGTGAATGCGTATGGATAAAGTTGGAGACCTGAAGGATAGGGAACGATTGGTGGAAAGATTGATTAATGTATTTTTGGTGATAAAAGCTGCAATAGTGTCGATAAATTTTGCAGCAAGTGGGTTCTCTGCCACGCGTCCTGTGCGAAGAGGAGGAGAAGGAGGGTAGGAAGGTTGATAGGAAGGGTAGATAAGGGAGTAGACATTTGTTGTTGCTTCCACCTCAAAATTCCATTAACGCGGCGTGGCGGCGCTTGTGGTCAGCAAGGCAGAGGGCTGACACGTTGGCGATAACAACTGTCTCTCTCTCTCTCTCTCTCTCGTTCCCTCTCACCTCACATTGCTCTCTCTCTCTCTATTTCCCATTTCTTGGCTTTCATAGGGGTAGGCACTCTTCTCCATTCTATGGCGTGTGAAGCGATGGCTACTTTTTGATAATGCAACTTTCTACTCTCTATTAAGGGGAAAACTTATCATCAGATTTTAGCCTTAATTCACAATTATTGCTTTCAAGTCACAGCTTAATTAATCCCATTTCCAAGTAGCTACACATGCGATGAAGGAAGCAAGTTTCATGGTGCCAGTTTTTCGCAATTGTTGATTAGTCTCAATTCTTTTCCTATCTCTGTCTTCCTTTCGATTGTGCCACCTCGTGTCAATGATAAGATCGCATTATGATTATCCGCCACAGAGACGAGGAATTGTGCACTTTTGTTCCTGCATCAGGTGTTTTTCTCTTGACTGTCTTTATCCAAGGCTACGTCCGATATCGAAGAGGTATTTAGTAGCAAAGTTTATACCACCCGTCTTTACATTTTTGCTGACTATTCCAAAATAGTTTTTAGGTTTGGCTATTAAGTAGCGCATTGCGAGTCAGAGAAAACGTGATGGGTGATCGAGGAGAGGGCAAATAGCTTTTTACTTTTCCCAATTACCTACAAGATTGCAATATTAACGCCTTTTACCAATGTAATGAGCATTGACCTCATGATTTAGGTTGAAACTTTTCAGCACCCATCAGCATCGCATCTGATACTTAGCCTTTAAACAGTGTTAATGCATCTGCTCCTTTGGTATTTCCCTGACGCACTGTTAGGGAGGGGAGTGTGAGAGGAGGAGGAGGAGGAGGAGGAGGAAAGGAAGAAAAAAATTAAGAATGATGTATCAGAGGTAAAACGAAGATGGAGGGTGCACTTGCGTGTGTGTGCGCACAAACCCATGATAGGCGGGGAATAAATCAACGCCAGACAAATGGGATAATGAATTGCCACCCATCGAAGAGAGCCAGATAGAGGGGAAGGGCAGAGAGAAAATAAAGCGTGCGAGGAATGAAATCGGTCACTCCACTCCACCCCACTCAATCCTGCCCCATCTCATGCCACTGTTCCACCACCCCACCTTTCCGATGAAGCAAAACGATGCGCATCAATCTCTCATCGTAATGTTTCGCGGTTTCAAGCGATAATCGTACATCCAAGTACAGCACTGCATCACGGAATGAGGAAGAGGAGGTGGGGGCAAAGAAGGGAGAGCGAGGTTCAGTGGTATGAAGAAGTGGGCACTTTTTTCCTTAACAAAGTTAACAACTGACTGGTGAACATACCTTATACGGAAAATAACGATGCTGTGGGCGAGATGTTTCACATGTCTTCATTAGCATGTTCAGAAATCGTATACGAGCCTTACGATCCGAGCTACATTTTACAACTGATCATTTCAAAGGCAAAATTTGCCTACAAAGAATGCCTCTATGCACCAATCCTGTTTCAAATCAAATCTCTTTAGGAGGAAGCTGTGAACCGCTCAAGAAAACTGGTTAGGCCAAGCATAATTTTAATATTAATAGTTTAGTGCTTCTATTTTTTTTTTAAAAGTCGCTATTTAATTAATTTAATCTATCATGCCAAATCATTTAATACCAGTTTTTTTATTCGACTATCTAAAATTTAAACTCACCGATTTGGTAGTCACGCTACTAAGGCTTCATCGTCGATACTGGGGAGGTGAGGGAGACGGGAGGAGGAGGAGGAGGAGAAGGGGGGTCGAGAGAGGGAGTTGGAAGGGGGAGAGGACAACGTGTCCTCAAAATAACGTTCATTCGGGGTGAAGGATTTGAAATCGTAGAGAGTGGTTAAAATAAGGAGACGCCGGTGACACCACCTTTTGGATGGCTGCAAGGTTGCTTGTGGTCCACCTCAGCTGCGAGCAAAGCACATCCGTCCACTGGTCAAAGTTGTGATGGTCTTGAGAACTTTGAATTCGAAAAAATTTTAACCCTTAAAAAATTGTGATGTTATTTAAGCAAATCAACTTTACTACCAAGCATAAATACTGTTCAACAGCAATGGAAAGCTGTAAAACTATTTGACCTCTGAAGAGTTTAACTCTGGCCTGTCTAATATTATTCTGTCAAAGGGAGGGCAAAGAATGCACACTTTACAGTCTTGCTAAAATAGTTACTATTCTACTCACTAATAAAAAAATACTTAATAATGAAATGCTTAATTTCGATTCCTCCTCAAGGTAGACTGTCAAACACTACTTAATCCCGTTTCTATTTCACAAGTGCCTCTTCTGCTCTGCACGTGATGGTCTGCCTGAAGGAAATTTAATTGAGTCCTGCCCTGAGATACGCATACCATTACTGGCGGATTTCTTCGCATGAGATCTGGTGCCGAATGGCTTCTTCTGACAAAAGTACGACTGGGACTCAGTGCCTATTTCTGGCTGCCTTTAAGTAGAGGAACTATTTATTTTCCTCCCATCTCCCACTTGCATGGTGAAGATTAGACGGATCTCATACAAGTGCCCTTAACAGGAAGGTTGGTCCCAACAGACAATCCTTCCTTTGGTAAATTTTGTAAAATACAAAGAAAGGTTAGTCATTTTGGAGGATAAAGCAGTCCTTGCTTCAGCCATGGGTTGTGGTGACCAGTGGATAGGTGGTAGCCCATTGGTAATCATTGATACGTAGGTTAGCTTCACGAAGAACAAATAAATCAAGTAGTGAGTTTGCCAGTGCGCCAAGCAAATTGGGTACGTGTAAGGTAATAATAAAAAACACTTCAGAGTCCAATGTTCATCATTTGTTTGGCTTTACCACGACTTTCCCAATTTAACTGTTGTAGGTGTAACAGCCGATTTCCTTGACTCCTTCTCAGCCTTAAATCATTTTTATCATTTTACTCTGCTACCTTTCTCACTACTCATGAAGAGCATTTGAAGCCTTGAAGCAAAATTATACGAAATACTGTCTGTCGGTTCCAACAAACAGATGTACATAGGGAGGATGGATTAAAGAGGCAAAATTTTGAAGAGAAAACAGATAGGAGGTACCATAGCGACAGACTGGCGCCAATCCACCAACGATTAGCAAAACATAAATGCAAACAATCGAGTGAATATTATGTATTTATCAATTACACAAAAGTCGTAGCCAAAGCTTATATTGATAATCACAAAACTCTCTGCTTATTTTGCAAGTTGCCTTTTTATCATGACACATTTTGAGGTAGCGAACTTCTTGCCGAGGTACCAAATTCACCTTTCCTACTCCCCCAATCCACGCTTTAGTAGGCAAGCTATCTCAACGAAAACTAATGTAGAGCAGAATTTAATTAGTTTACGTCTTCCAAAAAAGTATGGAGATCTCTCTCTCTCTCAACGTTAAAATCCCTCTTCGATGTATTAGTGTTGGACGCCTCCTTTAAAAAATTGCTGCAGCATTCCACAAATAACTTGAAGCATGCCTACACTTTCTTTCATTGTTATTATTGCATTCCAATAGGTTTGACTTCACAGTTAAAAGTTTTTTTGTTCTTCCCACCCGCAATGCTAAGATTGCTTCTGCGATTAAAATCAGGCTCAGTAGTGATGCTCTCAATAAAGGCTGTGCAATGGGTTTCTTTCAAAATGAATTGTATACTTTGTGCATGTGCACTCTACCAGTCAAAAATCTATTTTTGCTATTTTTTTTTCAACAACTGTTGGCGTAATGCATGAAGGAAAAGCATGTTTACCGTCTTCCACAATTGTGCCAGGGCCGTATCACCTCATCGGTAAATCAGGATCTCGTGACATTAAGTATCACCTTCTGTTCCCACAAAATGGGCGAGAGTTTGCTTTATTCCTGCCGAATGGCTCACAGTACCAAGAATGCCCTCCTTGCTCCCTCAAGCGATGGAAACAAAGAAGGCACAAAAATTTATACACAAATTTTCTATAAATGATGACTAAATAGGTTTAACGAGTTGTTGAAAATCAACTGCGTAAAATTAGGAAGGTGGCATACTCTGTGCTGCGTTATTTGTGCTTCACTCCGAGAGGAAATTGTTGAAAGTGAGGCAGTAGCATTGACTTTAAGACACTGCGTTTTGGCATGACTTTACTCAAGGCTCATCCCTGGTGGAAAAAAAGCGTAGCAGCAGTGAGCACACATGAAGTCTCACAGGGCAATGATATTACGAGGCTATGATTTATCAGAATTTGCAATGTGTGGCGTGACTAAGCCAGTTCGCTAGCTCATGTCACAACTCTTGCTGGGGCTGTGCATTAAGGAGAGTCGTTTGCTCAGTCCGTTTACAAGCCAAGTTTGTCTCTTCATGCCCTCCCTACTCCTCGCCTGCCTCGATGATGGTAGTGAATTGGAAGGCACTGGGGTACCTCCAGTGGAGGCGATAGCACATCAGTCAAGCTACCGAATTACCTGAAGTAGTAAATATATGTATCATTTCAGCCCCTGATTAGGGCAATATATCGTACTTCGAAATCGGCGAGGGTGGAGATCATACTTGCAATAAGGTTTATAAAGCAATCAAACGCTTGTGGCTACTGGTAGAGAGGCAAAAGAAGGAGACATTCAAACAAAAATGCATAATAGCGCACGAATAAAACTTCGAGGCTTAACTCATCCAGGACATTATCGAGATGATCCAGTTAAGTCTAAAGAAAAGATAGTCAAAATCACATGTATTAACTTTAGTACATAAGAATGATTTAAATCTGCCTTGTAGGCCAAGAGGGGAAATTCAGAAAGAAAGTGGTTCTAAAGGGAGAGACAGTACCTCGTGTTCAGTGCAGAGGCGTCAAGGTTTCTGGAAAAAATTCATTTAGCTTTACTCTACAAGCAACAAAGTGACAAAGAAATCACTCTGAATCAGATTTTCCACACAGTTTAGAAGGACAATAGCTGTATACTAAGGGGAGAGTCTAATTATAAAAGGGGAGTGGTCGACTCAACCAAGTTCAACCAGGATTTTAATTGTGTAGGTAAAAGTGACACCTTCGACACATTCGTCCAAAGGCTAGTTAACCGTAGAGAATGAAAAATTGGAACATCCCTAGGCGACAGTAAATTTGTAATTGATGAAGGACAATATAGATTAAACGTCTACCATGAACAAAATACTAGTTTATTTTAACTAACCAAAATTGTCAAAAGTACGACATCAAGACAACAGAGTCAAAACTGAGCAAACTGATCCGCAAAGGAGTGCTATCCTCTCATTTGGTAAAGCACTGAGTCACCCTAGTTGCACAATTTGCTCAACGAGAAGACGATGACCCAGTACCTCGCCCAACTGGTATTCAATAGTGGCTGCTAACTTCTATTGCGCACTGCGGTATCCCAGTCATATCTACAACGCCTTCCCTTCTCCGTATGCCAGTCTTAAGTCTCTACACGGAGACAGGAACGCAACGCCTTGCTTGCCTGACTGCCTGCATAAGTAAGTTGATCGTCCAGCGATGCTAAAGCCCACCTTAGGCATTTAGTCCAGTCATATGCTTGCTGTCGCTGAATGGGAAGTCTCAAAACGCTACAAGAGTACTCTGGAGTAGTTACCATGATTTACCATTGAGTAATAAAAACCACAAGAATGAGCAAATGCAGACCCTCACACCAGGAAACAGCCCACAAGTCTGCCAACTACTTTGCTGAGACCACTCGGACGCAAAGGGCTAAAAAGAACAGTGATCTAGATCAAATGGTCATGGTCAAGACTATTATCTACATGGAATCTAGAAATCAAACACTGAAAGTCATTAACACTAAATCGACCCCAAGAACCTATCAATACAACAACCCTCTTTCAAGAGGAAAAAAGTACAAGGAGAAAACATTATTTTTACAAACGTTCTAACCAAAGACGAACGGGACTAATATCGGTTGACGTGGCAGAGCAATCAGCAAAGGTGACGCTATGGTGTTTGCACTCTGCAAACCGAAATTCCTTGCACGAGTTCTTCACAAGAGGTACACGGGACTCCTGATGACCGTCTAGACCAGCCAGTGCATCTGCCTTTGTACGACACAAAGTGGTTCTTAACAAGGGTAGAAGGATACACCATAAAGTATCCGATCAAAACATTCGATGCAACCGTAAGAATAAACAAAAAGGATACTTACAGTTCTGCCTCCAGCATTCGTTCAATCAAAATAGGATCTTTAGCATTAGGTAAGTCTTTTTTGTTACAAAGAATAAGGAAGGGTACATGGGACCGAGCAAGAGTAGCATCTGTCATCAAATCATAGAGATATTCAGCTGTGTCCATCAACGCATCTTGAATGGATGTTGAGTCGATGACAAAAATGATACCACTAAACGCCTGAAAGCCAGAAAATCTGGACATACCCGGTGTTAGCTTTATGCTTATTGATGCACTCAAAGCTGAGCTTTTTCATACCAGGAACGTCAACAATTTTCAGTTTTTTAATACTCTAATAGGGTAACAGATCTCAACATTTACTTTCACTCTTAGTTCATAATCTTCGACATTTGGAGCCAAGGATGTGAAAGTCATTGCGTTCCTCTTATGAGTCAACATAATTAACAGAGAAGTTTTTCCAGCATCACAAGGACCGGTTATGAGAACAGTTGATTTGCTTGTAAATTTAAAGTAAAGGTATACCAAAAGAAGCAGGACAATGGAAACAACACCCAAAACCGCATAGAGCATCGCAAAGCAAGCAGACAGCCAGTCAACGAATCCACATGGCTAAATGCTGACCTAAACAATTTATAATATTTAAGGTTACGTTCTGTATTTATGAATAAACATTTTATAAATGTGGTTACGGTATTTAGATTTCTGGCATATTAGCCTTTTTTGCTTTTTTGATTTTAAGCTTTGAAATCGAAATACATTCCTAAAACACAACATCATTTTATTTGTTTTGCAAAAGTTTAACAGGCATACTAAGTTGACGTTAATGTAGAAGTGAATATTCTAGTTCGCCCGGGTACATTTAGCCACCCGTTTAGTTTTATTTCTGGTGCATGTCAATATCTACCCTAAATTACGTCGAATTCTAGCCTATGGCTTTAATTAATGCACAACTTGCTCACATTTAAACCCAAATTTTATAGGTTCTCCAGCTTTACGAATTTCGATCAGTAACATTGGATAAATGGGGTCTTAAAGATTGGGGAAATAAACTTAGTTTGGGATGCACGTATGGGGTTCCTCTGTCTACTCATAGGACCACAAACTCTAATTCATAAAAGGATCGGTTAAGGAGGGTTTATTTGGCATCGTGTGCAGAAAAGTAAAAGGAGGATATTTGTGTGATGATAAGCAGATGTTATTCTGAGGATGCCTCTTCACACTCCTTGCGAACTGGCTTTGTGTTCCACTTGCTTAACCGCCTCTCTCTTGTAAAGGTAACTTAAACGCATTGGTATGCATTACAGCACGTCTTTTGCTGGACCAATTCCATCGCCTCGGGTTTTCAAATAATTTGGAGAACTTGACTATAGTGACTCCCTCCCTACTCCTAAGCTCAAGTACTTCCGTCTCCATGAGTGGAGGCTTGCTTTGCGAAGATCTATTAGGCATCTGTTGCAGAATTTGGTGCATGAGTAAAGCAAGTACGCCAACGTTGCTTCATGAAGTATCCACACCATCCTCCAGCACGGGATTCGTGTTTAATGACCGCCTCTCTTCTGTAAGTACCACTTAAACACAGTGGCATGCATTACAATTGCACACACTAATAACACATAGGCGAGACAAAACGCCTTATTCTGATAAAAATACCATTTCTAGAGACTTAAGCATCCGTGTAGTCAGGAGTAGAGGTAAACAAAAGATTAGAGCATCAAATTAACGCGGCAATTTTTTAATAGGCAATGGTTTTGCTTACACTGTTCCAGAGCTCTAGACTAGACACCAAAAGGCATAGTAATAGGGTTGAAAACGTGTGCCTGGACTGGAAGAAAAAAAGGCAAAGCTTTTGGTACAGATTGAAAGCCGCTCTATTCAGCAGAAACAATACGTCCGCCAAACAAACTACTACTCATAAAGTCATTGAAAAGTTTTATAATGACAATATCATTCGGTTCTCCGAATCACTTTTGCCTGACTCAGATCGGTTAAGCCAAATAAATGTGTTAACGCTAATTGTGGCTCCATCATCCCGCTCTCCTTGTCCTTCATCACAGCCTTCTTCGACAAAGAATTGTTAGGCAAGAATTTATAAGGAATTTATGTATAGGTGCAAGCAAAAGTGAAGAATGTGCACCAAGTTGATCCGAACTAGTGATGAGAAGGGTCTTCGCGCTCCACTTATTCGGCTTTTTGTGTAAAATTAGCACCTCTTCCTCGTTAAGTGCAGTTTTACTAACCTATATATAACAACTTAATTACTTTTACTTTATAAGAAAAGTCAGTTCAACTTTGCGTAAAGCGTAAAGATTTGTCATTGCTTCATTTTGCATGTGGTGTAATGTGCTGATACTTCCCATTTGTTTGAAGGCGGCATAGCGTTTGACTGAAGGCTTGCCTACAGACAGAACACGTAGAAGTGAGGCCATGGCCTGGCTCTAAGACCAGCAATCACAGCAGATGCAAGGCGGCCACTTAAGTCTTCCATTCATGCAGGATGTCAAATAAACAAAGTAGCAAACTTGAAAACGGACATATTTTAACTTGGTTTCGACTGCTCTTATTAGTGCCCGAAAGTATATTTCTTGGACGGGCCTATGCATCACTCCTGACTGTCCATATCGCTGCCGTCGGATGGAGTGCCTTTTGGACCATGCCGACAGCTCCGCTCCTCTGACACTTCCTGAATTCATTTTCTGCTCGGGCACAGTGATTTCGTTTGACTTTGAGGAAGTCTTGAGGTGTCACATGTGAAAAATTCAAGCGTGATTTATCCACATTTATTTGAATAAAATAGGGTAAAAGGAATAACGGTATATTTGTTCCCACTGGAGATAAAATTGTAATGCTCTGGTTATGTGACTAGTCGAAGTACGGCGGTTCCTTTAGGATTTGTCTGGCTCTTGTACTCGTGAGCTGGCCTTCGGGTCGTGCTCAGGCCCGTTTGCTCTGTTCTCTTCGAAATACATGTATCTACCCTCACTTACTGCCTTTTTCCACCCTGCGGGAAGTCTCGGGACGCTAGAAGAATGGTGGAAGTGTTTGTACTTCTGTGTGCGGTTCATTTCAATTTCCTAGAAATTCGTGAGACTGGTCTTTCTCTTTCGATTGTCTGACGCTACGTGTAGGTGCTACTGCCCATTCTAAGGACAAAGGGAATCACTATGGTATCTCCCATCCTCTACCTCTCAGTTGTTTTTCAATATAAGCCTACCAACACCTTTTGACAAACAAGGACGTCTGTTTCGGAGGCTTTGAGAATCCGAAGGGATTCAACCTTAAACTCACAAAGGGTCAATAGAGGGACGCACAAAGCAGGTAATAAAATTCTTCAAAACGCGCTGAGGATGTGAATTATGCCAAGGAATGTAACTGGAACACATTCATAGTGCTAAAGCACTACGTGCAGAAATAAAATATGCGTCTCAGAGGTGGATTTTGAAGCATGTTCCAGTTGGAGTCAAAAGAGTGCCCGATCTTAACCACTTGCGAGGGAAGAAATATCCAATTCATTAAATATTGCACGATTCGAGCTTCCATTTCCTGAGGCGCGTATGATAGATCAACGTTACCTTATCGCTCCAAACCAATCCTTTTGGAGACAAGTACAGACGCTACGAATAGAGCCAAGTGGATTTAAGCAAACGCGATGGATCCGATTCCATGTACCAAGTAGCGCGGAGAAAAGCTAACATAACATCAGTCTTCCAATAGTTCCATTTTTGCCTTTGGCTACGAACGTACATGAGGTAACACCTTTTGCGCATTCGATGGGAGGCATTACCTTTAGTCAACTTTAGTAAATTCCAAAAGCAAATCATATTCCACCCTTTAATTACACCTTCCCCATCCTTAAGGCTATGTAAGAGGCTGTAGTTTTTAGATTTGAAATTTATTTTTTTGCATTTCCTTTTCTATCCTTCATTAAGGTGTGTGTGACTTCCATGCATTTACGCCGATACCGTTCCCTCATTTAATGGGTTAGCTGCGAAATTCTCTTGAAATTAAGTTCAGCTTTATTAGAATGGAGACTACTAATTCCCTACTTATGTTCGATACCAGCTTGATAACATGGCCTACTTATAAGCGTTATAAGTAGGAAAGTAATAAAGGCATAAAGGGATTTAAATACCTAAATATCCCTCCTAAAGACGGAAAAGGTGTTGCCTATGTATAGAAGGAGGAGCGGAGAGTTAGTAGTGAGTAATTCGGCAGAATCACAACTGCCTGCTAATCAAAGAAGGAAGGGAAACAATAATCGAACTCACGTTTCCAATGCTGCCTGCAGTCAAGCTACCCCGTCGGCTGCCAAAAAGTAATCAAAGTTGTACAACCAAAAACAGCTACAAACTGCCCACCTCATTTTGCTGTTCACGCACATTTATTTTGGGCTCCTTATAACCAGATAGGAGACGGAGGAGGTACCACGTGCTCACCTAATTGACATTTTCATGGAGGTACTACTGACAGCTCCATAATAAGTCTTTCCATGTGGCTTATGGCTGGTGTGATGCGGTATAGTGGATATTGGCGTCATCATCGGTATTTCGATTAGAGATTTCCAAGGATTCACACACTCCTAGTACGTGGTCTTTTCGTCAAGTTCACTTTCAGAATTTCACGGTAGAAATTTAGGCATTTATACTCTGCGATCGAGTTTGCTTACCACTACCGTTTAAGACCTTCCTGAACACTATGAAGTTTCGAAACGAGGAATTGAAATGCACCAGTGATGCACAGAACGACTTGGCCTAGAAGGCATGGCTGGAAGCGGAAGTGCAATTAGTGGAGCCTTAAGTGCCTGCATAGCTGATAAGTAAAGCTAAACAAACAAGCCGAGAATTACGTCACTCGCTTTTAAAGTTAATTTTAATGTGCAATATCTGACCATAATCAGAATTCAAAATGTTTGTTTTTGAAAAATATAAAATGGATTCAGTCTCCCACTAAATATGTCCGCGTCTTTGTGAAATGGAATTCCTGAGTGAACAGTCCATTGCACATACACAAAGTGGATGAGTGAGGACCAATCAAAAGGAGTAGGTGGCACACACCCCGATGACGCACTGAATTTAGCATCCTAGCTGGCGATTGGTGCCCTCGCTGTCCGGAGCACAAACATGTGGCCGATGTGATTTTCTGTCGCGTCCATCACTCTGTTGAACGAAACATGAGCTGTTCCACTCGGGCTTGCCACAGCGGCGCTGGATACTTCGTTGGACAGCGGTATCGCAGTGAGTCACCTGCCTTATCCTCTTTCAAACAAGTCCTGCTTAGGTTGGCTTTATGCTAAAATACGTTTTACAGCATGAATAGGAATGGTGTGAGTCGACTCATCAAATGGCCTTCTTGTGACATTTAGTGCCTAATAAGGCCTAACGGCATGTGGATTAATCGTCATCACCGATGGTTCCAACGTCAAACGTTTTGACAATTTTGTTGCCATTATTATGGCGGAGGAAATATTTTCCATCGCCAATCCCCTCTCAAAAGTAGAGCCTACTAGGGTAGGGTCACGCGACCTCTTACTGCATAATTCAAGCCTTATTGCAGTTTATTACATGGGCGTCAATCCTGATGTGCTCATCATTGTTTTAAATTAAAGAATGTATAGGCAGGTGTAGCCAGCTTAATAATTAATCACGTCTTTTAACCGACCACGCACACGAAAACCGAAACTAGGTGTTGGGCAGGTATGAGAATGCAAATCCTGATGGGTCCATCTCCACCTTGTGCAATCTTTGAAGGGATCGAGCCAGTCAAGAAGTCATCGAAAATATGTGAATTTCTTATTCAAATATTTGACCTGAGTTAGTTTTCTTAACTTCCACTTCAGTGGAGGTCATGGAAAAGCAGGTAGGTGGCGAATCATGTCGAGAATTTGGAGCCATGCTTGAAGTATTTCGAGAAATAGATGCGTTATGTGTAAGGTAGATCATTAACCATGGAAATCGTCACACGTATAACGGAATTTTGCCAAGTTTTGTGGTGAAGATGATGACAATGGTGAAGCATCCTTCAAGATCGAAATAAGATCGTCTTGCACATTCCTTTTCCTTCCGCATCACTCCACGCCTGAGGATAAGTGATCAAAGCGCCAACTCACGCTCCTAAGGGTCGCTTTCTGATTGGTCAAGAGAGGAAGAGCAAAGGAGAGGGCAGAAGGAGGAAGAAGAGAGGAAACATCAGTAGTGCTGTATGAACACGACTAAATGTCAACATGATTTCCGGTTGAATAAGGCTAAGATGCGAATGAGGCTTAGCCTTAGGAAGTGCGCATCATCATAGTTTATCCTCCATCACGTCCTTACTCAAGGCAACACAAGATGCACCCCTTGAGTGAGTCGTATGACAGTCTCCTTACCAGTCCCACTGGTGGTAATGAGCAGCGTCAGAACACTAGCAGCTCTGTCTATAGCCTCTACTGCCGTCTAACTCTTGGCCTACGTAATGCTGAGTCTTGGAACTGTGTTTATGTGCATGGCGAGGCAATACCTATCTTCAACACGGATTTATCTAGAGAGATGGGTTCCAGTAAGTGTTTGGTTGATCAATGTAGAATAGTGACTCTATGCTGTTGTATCGAGAACCTGTTTTTTTATAATAACTTGGAGTAACTCAATCTCAAATGGCGTACATCCTGGGGTCACTCTGTTGACCTCAGTGGGAGAATGTTTATCTACATCCTGTTAATGCGTGCCTGAATCCCTCTAGTCCTAATTTTAGCACCAGGAGTAAGAACAAGCCAAACTACAGCCTGCACAGAGCACGAATTGACTGTCCACCTTATCATGGAGGGTTTTGAAGGACGCTAATTCAGAAATGTCTTCATCATTAAGGGAATGCCAGTGTCACTCTTCTTCATAGATGGCAAAGTCAAGCGTTTTGAATGCCCTCTATGCATTTGGCATTACCTCTGCAAGTCTTATGCACAATCGACGGCCTTTACACCTCAGATGTTTGTTGAAGTCATCATTGCTGAAATAGAGTCACTATTTTCTAAAGAAATACACAAGCACGAGAATTTACTCTAAACGACCCTTTTTTGTCTCTGGAAGTTGCTGATCTAATGACAAGTCACATTCACCTGTATTACACATTCATTTTGGGACTGTTTGCTCTGCAATGCATCTGACTGACTGTCTGATGTTGAGAAGGGGAGTTGTGAGGCGTTTGCGGAGGATGAGGAGTACCACTGTTCCTTCTTCAATCTGTATCTTAGCTGACTAGTTCGAACAGCTTCTGAAGAAGTTAAATAGGCAGATCGCATCCCCACTTGTTGATTGGCCTTCTCGGTGAGGGTTGGACGTCGTGTGAGCTCCGAAGGGTCGCAAGTGGATTGTTCTAATGTGGGGAAGGTTTAAGTTGGGAATATGAAGTTAATTATCTTAGCCTCGTTTTGCAGTCCTTTGAAGATTTATTCGAATGTCTGGTGTCAATAGTAAAAATACAGTTAATAGTTTCAAAGCCGTACCACGAGTCAACATTCCGCAGAAAATTCGACGTGACCTCTGAATCGCCTCCTAAGCTGTTCCATTGCTACTCTAGTCGTGCGCCATTCAATTCTGATGTGTTGATGACAAGGGCAGTTTGGATGGACTCTAACATTGTGATTAAAAAATGTTTAAGTTTTGACCAAATGCGTCTCCTTTGAATAACTCGATTGCAATACATTCATGTCCGACATCACACCTCATTGACACCGTTGGTTTCACATCTAATTAACGGTGTTATTGAGTGAGCTAAGCCTCACATTCGCTAGGGATTCTTTTTATTTTTTTGTTTCAAATTCATGTTATGTGCTCGAGTATTGCGAAGACGTGCTTATTACTCAGTTTGTTGCTAACTCATTCCTGTGGCATTAAGCCGTTCCAAGGGGATTTTAAACACTCCGTCCCATGATGCCGAACTTTGTATTATCGACTCGTGAAAGCGTATTAGACCCAAGGATTTCCTATCTTTTCCTCCAATTTTAATATTAGTGAAAATGAGTTCAGTTTCCTCTCTTGTTATACAGTGGTTGAGGCTGCAGTATGGAGCAGCGCCCCACTTTTATCTACCTTTTTATGCTTACGGATTTGGAAGACCTATGAATCATAGCCTAATACCAGTTACTATGTAGTTGTAAGTACAATGTGTTATTTCATACCTGGGCACACACTGACATGCGGGAGAAGGAGGCTAAATAATCCCCTTCTGATCCGCATTTCCGGTGCGTTCGTGGACCTGTGCGATGGTCACAGCAGTCCCTATGGCTACCTCTTGTCTGAGTCACTGAGCAGTGGCCAATACTGAGCGCGCATGGGCGTTGGCAGAGGAGACAGATTTCTCTCACCCACGCGCCTGCCTCTATGGACTAGTAAAATATTTATTCTCACCCTCATCTGACCACAATACTCTACCTTCTGCCACTACGGTTGCAGAATACGTAGACCAGGACATAATTAGGACATGTGATTACACTCCCTCTTCCTGGATTCACTCAATCACCCCCATTTTGGAATCATGGATTCTGTCGTTGAACTGACAGGTGAGTTTTTCACATTGAGGACAAAAGGCGATTTCTCACTTTTATGAAAGGCCTGCTAATATAATCTTCTTTCGTCTCTGAACTGAAATAATCTGGTGCTTGTTCATTGCCTTAACAGAGGAACAAGAGCGCATTCAAAAGAAGACATTTACGAACTGGATTAACGCTTATCTAGCAAAGGTAGGTAGTGAATTCAACATTGTTGTTGTACTTTGCATAGCTATTGGCGTTGAGTATGTCTTCGATGAAATTGGTGCTGAAAAAGTACACGTTAATTCATCGTAGGCCATTCCTCCTGACTACGTCCGTGATCTTTACGTCGACATTCGGGATGGGGTCAAATTGGTGCGGCTACTTGAAGTGTTGGCTGGTGTTCGTCTGGTGAGCTAATTCAGTAAAAATGCTTCTCTTAACACAAAAATCAAAATTCCCAGCAGTGCTTAATGAAGCTGATTATCAAGGCGTTGGAAACAAGTTTAGTGTTCGGTCAACTACTATCTCCAATTTCTTCCCATTACCAGTCGTTTAACTTCATCGTTTGCTAAAATTTTTACTATTTTAAAATATTTCGAAGAGATTTTTTACGTTTTTTAACTTCCTTTTTTGAAAAGGAAGCTAGGGAATAAAAAATTACATAATCCACTACACCACAAAATGGGATAAAAATGGTGGAATGGTTCCTATCAGGGTCCGCCCTAAAAGCCTATTTCACACACCCACTGGCAATGAAAATCACTGCCATTTGCCCTGCATTATAATGCTAAAAGTATAAAATTTTGTCCCTGATTCATTTCCTCACTGCCAGCCCATTGAAAAGCCAACAGTGATGCAACGAGCGCACCATCTGAGCAATGTCAGGACGGCTCTGGACTTTTTGACAGGAAAGAGGAAGGTAGGTGTGGTGCCGTCTTTCGAGAAACCTAACCTTCGTGCCTCCACAGATCAAATTGGTGAACATTAATCCCTCCGACGTTGTCGATGGTCGACCAGCCATCGTTTTGGGTCTCATTTGGTCGATCATTTTATCATTTAATGTAAGAAGTTAGTTGTACAAAGTCTTCGGCCACCTTTGTTGCATAAGTTTGAGTATTTTTATCACCTTCCATTCCGTTAGATTGATGAGAATGGAGAGACACTTAACAAAACGGCAGATGCTGCAGAGATGACGAACAAGAATCAGTCAGTGTCTGCAAACCCTCCCTCCGGGCCCACCACTCAGAGTAAAACGCCATCCGTGACTCCGGTGGCTCGCAAGAAGGCGTTGCTTGCTTGGATCTGTCGTTGCGTTAACCCCAACCTCAGGTAGCTAACATTTGCAAGTAGACGCTTAGCTTAAAATCAAACATTTGTCAAAGCTGTCTGGGATAACGGTGGGACGTCAGTTTAATGACCTTCCCTACATCCAGGAGCATGTTTCAAACATGCTATTATGTCAGTGTTTGTTTGGAACAATTGCATGATCAAGCTATACGGGAAGGAGTTAGAAAAGAAGCAGAACTTTGGAAGTAGCATAAACAATCGTAATCATTTTGCAAGATCCCGTAATTTACTCTGGAAGCCGCATTAATTTGCTCGGTCTCCCAATATGAGATCTTTAAATGCCTAAAGTGTTATTCAGTTATTGGGTTGGGGCAAATAGAAGAGCCTGCTCTGATGTCATGGGATCCTTCTTCTAGGTCACTTGGCTTGCAAATAAAGGATTTTGGTTCCAGTTGGCGTGATGGTCGTGCATTTTGTGCCCTCGTGCACAGTATTGAGGCCGAGGGCTTAGATCTAGGCAAGATTCGGCCAAACGACAATAAGGCGAACTTAAAATTGGCTTTCGATGCAGCCGAACAGCGCCTCGGCATCCCACAACTACTCGATGCTGAAGGTATGAATTACACTTGACGATTTCGTGAAAACTTTTGCTATTTAGGAAAAATTTTGTGCTTGGTTTATTTACTACAGATGTTGACGTCGATAACCCGGACGAGCGTTCAATAATGACATACGTTGCACAATTTCTCAAGGAATATCCAAGTGGCAAGAAAACGGTGGGTTGTGAATAATCTTCGCTTTATGCAGCTTAAAAAAAAACAGCATTTAACAACATATCAATAAAATAAGGTTCTGCCTTAAACCTGCTCTTCAACTTGCTGTTCTCTTTAAAGGCTAAGTTCGTGGACCAGAAAATGGGTGGGAGTTTTGGTGGTAATGAGGCAACAATCAAATCCTTGGAGACTTCTTTGGATGCTGTCGATTCTGCCATCGATCCTTCTCTGGTACTCAGTGCTTCCACAGTTTCTCTTCACAACCCAAAATCCACTCGAGTGGAACACGTTATCACTCCCACTCCGCTAGACGACGAGGGCATTCGTAGCCTATTGGCGGCAACAAGTTCAAGCCTCTTCGATTCTGAGGGAGAAATTGAGACGAACCCTGATGCGGCACACTCCATGCCTAACATCAGAGCCATGACTTTATCCTCGCCTCGTCGGCAGGCCAGAGCTCGAACCTACGCCGATCTGCGACTGGCTCGAGTAGCGAAAACGTATTCACGATGCCGTGCCATCGCCAACATTCGGGTCACTGCGGATCGCACGGAAGAAACAAAAAATGCCGTCAAGATTGTTCAAATTGAAAATCAGGTAGGTAGAAATGGACATGAGTTTGAGTGCACAGCTCATGACAAGTAATGGTGACTAATTTTACCCCTTTATTCTAGATCAAAGATTCGAATGCGCAGGCTGAGGAGGAGCGAAACTTTATCATTCATATAAAAGAATTGATCTCGAGGATCAGACACGAACCTCTGGAGCCAAAGGATCTGCTGCAAGAGCTTGAGGCAAATTTTTCATTAAAGATGCAGAACTCTTTTAATTGTTCTTGCAAGCAATATTGGGAAAAAAGCTATCGTAAGGTTGAAGTTAAGGGGAGCCTGCTTGGATGTAGAACCACTAGGAATGCCCCAAAATATGCGACCTACGATTTGTAACCTAATTACCTCTTAAATGGTTTCCATTCCCCTGACTCCTATTCCTTGTAAATAGGAATTCTACCAAGCCGAGAAGCAGCATCAAAGCCTAACAACGTGTCTTGTGGAAATGGGCAAGCGGAAGCGTCAAGGCATCCTGCTTGGCATCTTACCTTCAGAATTGGCGGAAATTGAGGCGAAGTGGACACAAGTGAAGCCAGCGCTGGACGAGTGGCGTTGGCGTCTGGACGATTCTTTGCCTGGCGATTGGGCGACGGTGGGTAGGTGGCTGGGCCATCTGGAGCGGTGCCTCAGTGCGGGTGCAAGCCTAGCCATCGAACTGGATGTTGCGAGCACGTCTGTAGCCGATGTATCCACTAGACGCTCAAGATTTGCTGCGCAGTTAAATGATCTTAAGGTGAGAGGTACAAGAACTTACAGTAAACTCAGTTACTCGGGGAATTCGTACGAGATTTGTCAGTGCTACTAATCAGCTAGCTGAAAAGTCTTATCAATAAGAGATATGGCAGATGAGATTTACAGGTCTGGTCTTTATTGACATCTTGCAGCTAATCAGTCTTTGCCCATCGAATGCTATCCCCTGCCAAGGTCATTTACAAGACTGGTCCAACCGTTGTCACAGAGGCGTTAAAGTACATATAGCTGCATTAAGAGGGCGTCGACAAACGTTTACGGGTTAGTGAGTGGTGTCAGTAACTAGATTCATCATTATCCTGTTGAGAAGCTGAAAGACTATGATAATGGTGAGGTGTCCATGGCAAAAATTGGCAGCAGAACTTGCAAGCACTGACAAGGTCTGGTAGTTGAGTTGACTTCTAAAAAGCTTTATGAACTGACCTACTCATGACTTCATTTACATTTTACTGTAGGAAAAGCTGAAGGATAAGGACAGAATGTCCGAGCTTTTGGGTTTGCTAGACAAGACTAACACAGAGGATGAGCCCTCAGCCCTCCCTATCACCGTGGTGAACGCCATTAAGAAGCGCTTTGAAGACGTTTGCAATGAGGCACAAGTCAGCCTACGTCGCACTAATCGACTTTATCTGCGTTGGAAATTGGCCGACAACATCGATGACATTGTAAATTATATCAATATCTTGAAGAATACACGATATCATAAGTTGGATGAGGCTGAAAAGAGTGTAGAACAGATTCAAGTAAGTTAAGCTGCATCCTTGGACAATATCTTGATTGGGTGAAACGAATTGGCACTCGGTACATTCCTTCCTCCCTTTGCCTATTTCAGGAGTGGAAGAAGAGCAGAGGACTACCGCAGACGATGGATACGGATATTGCAGCATTGGCGGAGCTCTGTAAGGAGTCGGAGAACAAATCGAGCAATGCTTCAGTGTCTGTGATGGGCGAGCAACCGGGAGCGGGTTTGCTCACGATCCAGATCAAGGCCGGAGGAGGGACGTTAATTATGTGCGATGTTGCCGAGACGGAGCGCATTGAGGCCAGCATGTATCTCTCCTCTCTCCAAGTGCGGTGGGCTGAGGCGCTGGAGGATTTACTAGCGCTGGAAAAGTCATCAATTAAGTTGGTGGAAACGTGGCGTGCCTACGAGACGGTAACTACGATCGTTTTGACTATCTGAAATGCCTGTCAGCAAATATGAGCTGGATAGTTTAAGCAGATACAATTTAAAGTTATGGATCTATGGCTTCAAATAAACAGGAAGTCAGTTTTGTTCAATTTCTACAACCCGAATCCTACAGGAAGCCCAGACACTGCATGCATGGATGCAGGAAGCGGAGTCGAAGCTTAAATTAAAGGACATCTCCAACTCCGAGAAGCGTTTCATTCTAACTCAAGTGAATCAATGGCGTCAGCGTCTGTCAGCTTTGCAGGATTTGGGCGCCAAGCTCATTGGACAATCCACCATCCCCACTGGCGAGGCCATCAACATCCAGTTGGCAAACATGTTACAGCAACTTGACAGCATCTCTAATGAGGTATTAGAATTTGGTACACCCTTGAGTTTGTCTGACTTTGCCAATGATGTGAAGAATGCTTGTATCAAATTGATTTGTAGGTGGCTCCATGGAACCAGTGACTTAAGCACCACCTTATCGACTTTCTGGCACCAGTGAAGATGCGCCTAATTTGATACTAAAAAATGAGCTACCCCGTGAAGAGGTGGTAATTATGGATTGTTGCCATTGGACTAAAAAAAAATGGATTTTAAGCTGAAGTTAGGGGGAACGGAGAGTCGACATTTTGCAACGAGTACAATCTGCAAGCCCTAAGCTAAAAATCATGAATTGTTTTGTCCATGGAAACTTCGAGAAGAGTTCCAAGATTGGCTTCTATTTGTCCACGATTGGTCCCGTCTCGCTGTTCATCAGTATGGAGAAGGTGGGGGCTATGTGAATGGCCAGCCCCGATAGTGGTTTCCCTTCTCTATGGCTCGGCATTACACCTAGTTGTGGATACCGAAAATTTTTTTGGCAGAATTTTAACCCCTAAATTATATTTAATATCCGTGATGATCTTTGGGACTGACAGCTTGGATGGCACAAGTCAAGCTTTTGCCATCATCATAAAGATCGACCCAAGGGCAACTTAAAAGACACAGGCTATGAGATGAGCATAAACATAGTGAACCACATCTTACTACATATTGGACGAAATCAAGGATGTTTGACTGTCGACAAAAGGCGTTTATTGTATTTCATGGGAGACGTTGAAATGCCTGGAAGACGCATCACGTACTTAGGAGCTTTGAATTGCTAAACCTGACTTCATATTATGAAGGCAAAGCGGAAACTCTATCCCTCTGAAAGGGTTAGTGGGATAGTTATTTGAATGATCGGCTTTTGTAAACTAGCTTTACATCATCATATTTATGCCAGTCATCAAGCATTGGATGGATCTTAACCAGATTTAACCCTTCATTGAAAAGTGCTAAAAGAGAATTTTGTGATTCCAATATGACAAGAGAAAAGGGACAGTCTTATCTCCATTCACAGGTTGAGAAGTCGTACCAGGCCGAGACTATTGAGATGTTGAAACGGGATTTGGATCAAACAATTTATCGTATGAACGAAATGCTACAAACAGCTACAGACCTGCTGAATAAAGAAGTCTGCCTTCCACAGACCACCAGCATGCAGAAGGCTGAGGAGGCCACGTCGGAGTATCGAAATCAACTGCAAGCCATTAAGGAGGATCTTCTGAAGAATCTTCAGACCGAATATAACGTAAGAGAAAATCGTCTCATGTTGCTTTTGATATTGATAGTGACATACTACTTAAATAGCTGAAAATGATGTGTATATATGCAATTTGGAGCAATGCATTTCATTTTTTGTTCCATAATTTGTGTAGCTGTGAAAAATGCCACTTTTGGAATAACCTTAGAGAATAACCTGCTCTACTAAGTATCAGCATTGAATCCTTAAATTGGTAAGAATTAAATGGCTCTCTTAAAACAACCCCTAATGCTAACGCATCGGAGCAATTTTTCTTAACGTTAACGACAACTAAGCCCTCTGAAGTGAATGATGGAGGAACTTGTTAATGAGAAGAATGTTGTGACGCTCGCATTTTCATCCATCTTTGCTGTTGGCATGGCAATGGCTGCTACCTTAGGTAGGGTTGGTTTTGGAAATGGGCAAGAGGATCTAATCTAAAAGGTTTGCATTTCCGTCCATTACTGTCTTCAACTACCCGAAGTTAATTTCTGGACCATACGCAAGTTGCTTATCGTATTTTCTGCTCGATTTTGCCATCACAATTTCGGGCAGAACATCTGAGCCTTGATGTAGCCTTCAAGTGCGCGAAAGTGAGATCATGCCAACTACAGTTAATCACGTTCCTTCACCTTTTAGCTTGCAAAAGATCTCTCTGAAAAATTGCTAGCAGCTGCCAAGGCAGGCGAAATCGAATACTCAGAAGTGGAACGGTGTATTCGAGAGACAGACCGTCTTCGACGTTCGCTCCAGCTGATGGCAGAAGAGAAGATCGATGACCGCCTCTCTGAGTTGGCCATGGCGATTCGCGAGGCTGTATCAGTGGGGGTGAGGCTTGCTCAGATGTCCGAGTGGATTGAAGAAACTGAGACGGTGACAAAGGCCAACTTCCCCACAGCACCCGATGAGATTGTGATGGATAGTCTCGCCAGTATTGCACCTGATGAGGCGATCAGTCGACTTCAGGTAACACAATGGTCTTGGTTGGTAGCTCATTTAGAAAAATGTAAATATTTACTTGACACTACGAACCAACGTTCATTTATCCTTGCTTTTATGCTAGAAATACTGCAACAGCATAAATACACACACGAGGGCACTTGAAGAGGCAGAAGAACGGCTGGAGGAACTAAAGACGAAGGGCTTGAAGTCCGTCAACATCTCTCAACTCGAGATGGCTATCGCGGAGACCAGAGAGCGCATAAAAGTGAGTTTATTCAAATTTTCATCCTTGAAGTCGACAGAACACTGGAAAAGTAGTCCTTCAATGAAGATTGATAGCTGAATTTTGGAGGACTTTTAGTCTGACAAGTAGGCTGCATGGTTGCTTCCAGAGTGATTAACTCTAAGGAGTTGTTTTATCTGCAGATGTTCTGTTAGAGAGAATTACATAACTGATGTGTTGCTTTTGAACGAACAAAACGAAATTTTTAGGTGATGTTGGAGCAAACGCGAAAACGCGAACAGCATCTGTTGGCCCAGAGACGGACACGTGAAGAGACGATGGAAGCAGCCAATGTTCTTGAGACATGGTTACGTGAAGCAGAGGAAGTAATCACCACCACCCGGGAGACCATGCTACCCCTGAATGCCATGACTATTGCAGACGCTACCCGCCTCAGCCAGTGGAGCCTAAATCGACTGGAACAGCAGCGGAATGCCCATGAAGCCTTCTGTGAAGAACGCTTGGCTCAGGGCGAAGAATTGCTCAAGAATATGGATGAGTGCTTTCGAAAATTTACTGAAATTTGGCCTGAAGTCTCTAATGTTCAGGATTCGTCCTCCAACTCGGAGATAGTGGTCTGCGCTCGAGAAGTTATTTCTCGTGTGAATCTTCTTAAACAACGGTACAGTGTGAGTTACTCGCTACTTAAATTTAATTCAGTAGAAGCCTAGATTTATGATGGGTCGTCTAAAGCATTCGTTGTCGCATATCCTTAGAAGAGTTGGAAAAATATTATTCTATTTTTGATAAAGTAAAGCGCTAATTGACGTAAATTTTAATTTGATTAGTGATTGATTGGGCCTGATTTTTTTATTTACTTGACAGGATGTCATTGCGCAGCTACCCCAGGCTCTGCTGGCCATTAGATTCGTGATAATCGACATGAAGATAGGCGAAAAGTTGACAGATGCATCAGAACGCCTAAAACAGGAAGAAATGCGCATCGAAAGTGGCGAGGAGGTGTCCCTCATTCTCAGTGAACATGAAGTAAGTAGAGAGGCTACCCCATTCACTCTTTGCCACTTTCGCTAACTACTAAGGCATACCTTTTTATTTTACAATGAATTTTTTTGCCATAAAATGTGTGAGTATCTTTTTCGTGCCAGAGCACACCCACCGGAAGAGGTGGACATTATCTTCAACCTGTTTGTGGCTTAAATCTGAATACCAATATATGAGCGTCGTAACAATTTTTACTGGTTTTACACTAAAGGCATTCCATGGAAAATTTCCTACCTTTATTTCATGAAGGGTAGAACTATTATACCGGAAGGTTTAAGTACAAATTACGAAGTTTCTTGTTTCGATGAAAGATAGTTGGTTAATGAGTGTACGCAGGCATGGAGACTTATTCTTTCTACAACAGAGCACGTCACTTTGGTATTAAAAATTATCATTTAGTCAATCTGAGTGATGGGCTAGTTAATGGACATTATCAAAATCAGAAAGGTGAATTGAAGGACAAAATACATTGCTGCCGTATGGAATGACAGGGAGGTGTCGATTCTGGCACTCCTTGGGGTTAAATTTCCACTTTGGTGAGCCAGGAAAATAAACCTGCGAAACCACAGCACCGAACATTGAATTCACAGGCAACTGAGAGTGTGTGGAATTGCAACAACACTTACCCATTTTGAAAATTTCACTGGATCTGAAGATTTGTGCTTGGGAGCTGTAGTGAAAAGAAGGGTGGGTGCAATGGCTATCATTTACTTTCATTGCTAGTTGTAAAACGCTGACCTAGAAGGAAAGCCACATAAAGAAGTGCGGAATTTAGAATGGATTCACTTCACTTCATTGCTCGTAGATTAGTGAGCAAATATCGAATATCCATCTGAGTGGGATCATAAAAGTTCCGTAGACAGCATTTTAACAAGTGCTCTTGAATGGTTGTTAATACTATTTTAGGAGATCATGGAACTGGATTAGTTGTTGAGGTTCCTTTAAGGGTTGTTGCAGATTCCTTCATTTGAAGTGTACGCCCTTCTTCCATTATGCTAGAGTTTGGAATTCATTGACAGAAATCTGGGTGATTATCCTTTATGATCGGGTTTGCTTTCCGGTGCCGCCAAGGAAGCGCTTCGAGTCTTTCCTGAAGGCGAAATAAGTCACAATACTATGGCAGGAAATGCAGTGCTGACGATGAGAACAACGACGGGGTGGGACAACTCTCCCAGCCTGAAGGCTATGCGGGTCAGCGAAAATACAAGGGCGGAGACTTAGGCGACCTTAGAATCAAAACAAAGAACTGAACAGATACTTAAAGCATTAAATCTCGTTATGCGTTATGGTTAATGGAATTCGCCGACCTCTGAATGGCAAGAGAAGTTATTATTAGTGGGCAGCGACACTATCACTCTAACCCTTGATCTAACTTCTTTCACTTACGGCTTTCAAATAACCTGTCTTTAAACAATTTGTGTTGGTGTTCTCTCGAGCCAAACATATTCTCTTCAAGTTATGCCTTTTCGATTTCTTTTGGTCAGGATTGGCGGTCACTTCCACACTTACGGTACAGTCAACCCTACGAACTTCATACCGATTCCAAGGGGGCTTTATCACTGGCGTAGAATGTATAAGACCAAAGATAACACACGCACAAAGCGAGGGTCGGATCGTGGGATATTTGAAAACTCCTTTCTTTGAATACACTAGGGAGTTCCTGAGCTATAAATGTCTTTAACAAACCCTGTTTGGTAATTGCTCCGCAGGCCTACTTTCTTGCACCTGACTTCATTGAGGAACTGCCAGCAATGATAGTTGAAATGGAGCACATTTTGGAGGACCTGATCAAACTTGAGCCCGACATGGCGTCCCAATTTGCAAAACGCACGGAGGTGCGAGGAAAAACTCTCTTCCAACTGAAGAATCGCGCTGAACATTTTGCTTCAAATATGCGTGATCTGCCAGAACGATGGCTCGATTTTGACTCCAAGTAAGAATTTCCTCCATTCGCTGGTGTTCCACTTCTGGGGCTGGGGATATCAGCGACTGGATCAGGCGTACAAATATGCATACGGTGATTGAGATGTAATTTTCTCACCTCAGCCTACATTGATAAACCCAGTTTATCGAATTAGAGCACAGTATACGTTACCCATGACGATATTGCTTCGGTGATCTTTCCAATTTCACCTAAAATTGAATATGTCGCAACTCCGTGTTTTCTTTTCCTCTCAGACTTGGCGGTCTCGAACAGTGGGCAAGCGAACTAGAAAATTTGGTAAACCAACTCTACTCAGAGGCTCTGCCGGGTAATGAAGACATGATGGATCCCAATATGGCTGCTGAGGTTGCTCAACGATATCGAGCCATGCTGAAGAAATTTGGGGAGATGGTCAACTCTACCGGTCTCAACATCTCCTTAGCAGAGAGGTTAAATAAGATCCTGCAGGATCTTATTGCTGAGGGTGGTCTTTCACCCTCGGAAATGGCAAAAAGACGCGCCTCACTGGCTCGTGTGTTGAACAGTCTGCATGACATCGAGACTCTCACGCCCAATGTGCTACAGACAGGTTAGAATTATGATGATCAAGAAATTCTGTGATCGTAGGGGTAATAAAAGGGTGAAGAAATGATTTTGTAACGTACAATAAAGCTGATGGCGATTTTTTTTCTGTTGCCAATCCTAACTTTATTTGTAGCTGAAAATCTGGTTAGTTCGCTGGACAATCAGGCGTCCAAGGCAAGCAAGCAGGATCACTCAAAGCGCATCCGAGCTCACATGGAGGCGATAACAAGTGACCCCTCCACAAAGGCCATTGACTCGGATGAGATGCGACGCCTGTTGGCAGAGCGGGAGGCACTGATTGCTAGGGTCAATGAGGAGAAGAAAGCTTCCCTTGCCTACCTAATGCAAATACCCACCTTAAACACCGCTCATACTTCTCAAATGCCTCCTGTAGAGGAGCGCTTCCTCCAGATCTGGGAGGATGCCGATCGGATGATGGAAGAGAAGGCGGCGAATCTTCGGACAGCTACCCAAGCCACTGAGGAGTTTGAAGAGGTGCGAAATCGTCTCTTCGGTCTCATAGGAGATGCTCAATTGCTGCTAAGGTGTTCCACTGATAATGTACACGGTTCTAAATCTACTGACCGTGCACCAGTTTACTCCTATGAGGCCTTTGCAACTCTCGCCGACAAGGAGGTTGAACATCATGACAACATTGAAAACATCGCCACATATGGACCTTCAAAGATTAACGAACAAACTGCCGCTATACAGGTGCATCTAAAGTCGTTGGAGAAGGCAGCGGCCGATATCATGAAACTGCGTGGGGCTGCTGGACTAATCGCTGAACAAGTGGGTCCTGAAAAGTCAGCCGAGCTTGAGTCCATTATTAACCAACTGGAAAGGGACATGACTCTCACAAAATCTGCCCTGAAGGAAAGACTAGCAGCTCTGGAGATGGCAAATTCACGATGGATGAATATACGTGAGCACACTCAACAGTTAGAGGAATCTCTAGAATCACAAGAAAGAACGCTTGCGGACCTGCGATCGCATATTGAAATCGCTTCGTTGGAAAACTGCAATGATGGTTCTAGTGCTTGCAATGCCTATCGAAAATACTTAGAAACGTATGCACAGTACTTACAAAATCTTCAGTTTGATGCAGCTAATTTGGGAGCAGAGATAGGCAATGTAGATTCTACTTTGGCTGCATTGTTGACGGTAGAGAGGGTGGATGAAAATGGCAACCTTGTGACGGAGGCATTGGAGAACGTCGACCCTGAGGTCACTGCTGCTCAGAAGAATTTGAGTGCTCTTCTCATTCGTCAAAGGGGGATCAATAAGGCATGCCTTTCCTTAGAAAAAATAGTTACTTTGACACTAACGGCTCTTGAGGAGTATTCAAAATTAAGCAGTGCTGTAGAGGCTTTCTTAGACCGTGTTGAGGCCGCCCGTAATGTGGAATATACCTTCTCTGACCTCGATGAGGTGATGGCGGTTAGGGAGCAATTGAAAGAACTGTTAAAGATGAGACAGGCGGAGATTGGCAGTGCTGCGTGGAGGATGCGTGAACTTTCCCCATTCTTGAAGAAAGTTTCGCAGGCTGCTGTAAGTGTCTGAACAAAAGCGAATTCTATTTCATGAAGGACGTTCAGATCAAGCGAGAACTTTTGTTGTTAAAAGAGTAGTAATTGCAGTTGGAATTTTATGTTTTGTTGATGTCTTCCCAGTTATCGAATCTGGTGACTTATGAATGGTTTAATCAGTACATCTGGATTAGTTGTGCTTACTTAAACGAAAAGACAGGCTGTTAGACCCCGACAAAGAGTTTGCAGGAATTATCGTTAGAAATAGAATCGCAGCAATCAGGATCGCTTCCAATCGAATGTTTCGCCGCAGCGGCACGTTCAACTTCCCTGGTACCACTGACGTTCCCTAGATGGGATGAGGTTTTACACCTTTCTTAACAGACTTGACTTGTCACTGCGCTCGCTTGCAAAGACGCTTTGTTGTTACCTTCCATTTTCATGAAAGATGCGGTAGTTGGTCATGTGCATCAGTTACTACTACTTAAAGGACAACTGCTGTGGTGTCGTTATTTGAACTAAACATTGTTTTTGTTTGCTGTTTAAGGACAATTTAGCATTATGAATCGTTATATAATTAAGTCATCTCTGTGGTGTGTTAATTAAGTGGGTCATAGTGCATCTTTTTGCACCTTATTTAGGCGGCAGATGCCAAATTGTTGCAAAGTCTGGAGGCAGCTGATGGATGGTTGTCGACGCAAACCTCATACATAGAAGTCCTCATCACTGATTGGTGTATGTGGTCCAATGAGATGGACAAGATCGCAGCAGAGCTGCAGCAATTGGCTGATAATGTGGAGCGCGTGGACACAGACGCTGCTGTGGGCACAACACAGCGTGCTTACCAAGCAGCCCGTCAATTGGAGCAGGTGCAACTGTTGAGGGCGCGTTGGAAGGCTTTGCGGCCACAGACGGAGACAGTGCTAACCCTCCTCTCGGGTAGTTCTAAGGGTACCCATCTCACCATGGAGTCGGAACACATTGTCCCACGACGTTACACCAAGATGGGAGATCAGATACGAGATGTTTTCGCTATTCTACAGGACACAAGTACCAAGTTGGAGGGGCAGTTGAATGCACAGGACAAATTTATCAACGATGTGGAGCAACTCGTTCACATGGTCTCCATGGCTGAGAAGCGACTAGCCAAAGTGACCGGAATCTGGATTCCCTCGGCACCCACTCTTTTGGCTCATTCTACTCAATCCACTCCTCAACTCCAATTCGGTAAGTTTCATTTTAGAGTTTAAATGAATGGTTGGATTCTGTGTCTTTCTTCAAAACAGTTACACAGTTATGTATGCATGTGAGTATTTATTTATTTAAGTCGTGTTTGAGCATGCAATTAGATGGGCGAACGAAGAATGAGAATGCAATGATTGAATACAGGTTAGCTCAACTGCGCATGAGTAATGGGAGCAATATTTCAAAACTACTAGGAGAAAAGGAAAAACCACTCCTTGAGCACGCCCGTGAGGACGTGTATGCCCTTATGCACTGTAGCGGCAGAGTTGCGTTAATGGGCGGGTTACAGGAAGAGCTTGTAAGCCCATGCACATATGTATGCATGCATGAGTGAGGAATCAAATTTGTGGCTCTCTTCCGGAAACACTTCACCTACACATAAACAGATAAATATGCAACTCCTCTCTCTCTTCCTCCTCTCCTTCCTTCGCGTTCTTTCACGTTGTTACTAGTGCTGATGATGACCCGATTTGCAGTTTTAACGCGTCTATGCGCGGGAAGGCACAACACGAGGATGCGCTAACCACTTGGGCGTATTCTCAGACCAACTAGCAAGTCCTCGCTTCTGATAGTGGGGTCATTGCAGAGGCCCAAAATAGTTGCCTGATGACTCACTCTGTAAACAGCTAATTACAGTTGGGCGGTGGTCCAACTTTGTAATAGAGATTGGTGATGCTAAAGCTGATGGTAGAATGTGGTTCAAGTACCTTTTAAACACTTACCTCTCCTAAGCACATCATTATTGGGCATAGAAATGGTGTGAAATTGGCAGCTGAAAGTATTTTGTGATCAAAGGATATAGTTCACCGAAAATGATATTTGCATACGTTCTCCTGCTGCTAATGACTTGAAGTGTTACGATGCCTCTTCTTACCATTGTAGACGATAATAAACCCACAAGGGATTCAGATTCGGCAAATGAAAACGCACTTGACAGCTGCATTAACTTAACAGAGGCAGTTACAGAATTAAAGTCCCTTTTCATTGAGATAACTGGCTCAATACGTGCAAACATAGACTCCCTCATATCGCAAGCTAAGCAATTTTATGCTGAAGAAGCCACTGTCCGAGATCGACTACAATACTTACTACGAGAAATGAGCATTCTTGCAATCCGCACACTGAAACGCCAGTACATCTGTGAAGTGAGTCTTACCTACGAGCAAAACCGGACAAATTGGGTCAGTAAACTGCGTGGGCTCCGATTGCTGCAGAGACAGCTGATACAAACCGGGACCAATGTTGAAATTCTCACTGAACTCCATAAAACCGAAGATGCATCCAAGCCTTTGAAAGTACTTCCAGTTGACATGAGTTATCAGGCTGATTGTGATAAGTGGTTGGAGACTCTCAATGAGGCAAAAGTTCAAATTCTGGGTTATAAACTGATCGCAGACGTTCCAAAAGTTCCAGAATACCTTCTAAGCGTTGAGGAGGATATCCATTTTGAGCCGGAGTACACGCCGCAGGAATTGGACACTGCATCGATTGTAGCAGGCATCTTCTTTGTGACAGGAAGACGAGATGAGTTGATGTCTGCCACTTCCTCCTCGCGTGAACCCTTTAGCTTCTATGTGGATGTGGGTCGTCTCATAAGCGATTGTGACCGTATGAAGACAGGCCTGATGGCCCATTGGAACTCCCTTGAAGTCTACTGCACCAACTGGCTCCGACTTGTGAGAAGAAGTGAAGAATTAAGTAAAAATACTGCTGAATTTTTGGGAAAGACGTTGTCTTTGATGAAAAGTGCTGTAGATCTCACAGACACACGCCTAGAAAGACCAGGAAATCACAAAAGATTAGACGAAATCATTATCCAACTCAGGGAATGGCAGAAGGCTTTTGAATCACCAACGGAGGTTGAAAACTTGGCTGATCTTCCACTCGTCTCTTGTGTACTTGAATTGCAAGCAGATGGAGAGAAATTGATCGAATCAGTAGCACCTCGAGCTCTGGCAGTCAGAACCCTATTGGATGCTAACCGAATGGTTCTGTTCAATGCATCAGTAAAGCTATGCGATTTTGCATATCGTTTGGAGAGGCTAGTCAAAGCGTATGACAGTCGAGAGACGGCAATCAAGGAGGTAAATAAGATTGTGAAGGAGGTTGAACAGGAAGCGGGATTCAGATCTGTCAGCAACTTGGCTGCCAACTTACTGGGCGTCGAGGTCTCCTCAGAAATATTGGCTGCTGATGAACTGGTTGGTACTAGCAATCTCAAAATGGAGTTGTCTTATAAGTCGGATCTAGACAGCCTTTTGCGAATGGTTACGTCCTCTCAAGATCTCTCTACTTTACTTGGAAGATTATCGAAAGCTCGTACTTATTTGAGAACACATTTGCCATCAAAAATGATGCATCTACAGCAAGCTAGCTCCGCAGCTATTTGCGCTTTTGAGGCGATTGTGAACGAGGACCATCCAAAGCCCAGTCTTGAAAGATTAGCAGACGACAAAGTGCGAAACGGGATCGTTACAAAGTGTCAGCGTCTCTCTGACCTTATGGACGAGGCCATAAAGAATTTTGAGAATAAGCATCAGGCGATGACCTTGATTGAAAGCAATATCAGTCATGTTTGCACGTGGATGGATGAACTCCTCCCCAGGGTTCAATCAGCAACTCATCTCCTCTCCGTTTCTGCCAACGAATCCGCCATCCCTGAGGCAGTCCAATTTGCAGAGACGGTTGAGGATCCCTCTGATCTGCTGGATGTCTTCAATGCAGAGCGGGAACACTACGCGAAGATAATTGAGCTAACCCAAATAGAAGTGGATTCTGACAGTGAAATTCTTTCTTCTGTCTTCGAATCGCAGCTGAAATTCATTACAACACGGTTCGGTGATCTAGTTAGTGCTGTTAGTGGCATGGAGGACCTTTGGTGTGCCTATCTGGACCAAGACAAAGCAGTGAATCAAGAACTTTCCCGTGAATCAGATAATCTTAAAGTACTTACTGATCGATTGGATAAAATCAACCTTCAAAGTGGACCCGTTCTACTGTTGTCAGCCTCAACTAAGGAACGTACAGATGCAATGCAACTTCTAGCACAATCCTTTGAAGAAACCCAGCAGATACGGAACGATTATATTGATATGATCACACGAGTTGAAGCTCTTTCTAATCGCTGTTTTAATCGAGACACCTTCAGAATGCGTTTAAAACGAAGAAAACTGCTGAAAGATCAAATGGCTGAGGCAGTAGTGAAAGAGCAGCAAGTAAAGGAGGAGGATAAGCTAGAGGAACAGCCGGACAGTCTTTCTAAACACTGTGCCAATTTGAGTTTTAGACTGGCCTCTGTAGACACATTGATTAAGCGGTGCGCTGAGGGTATAGGCAAGCGAATGATGAAGCTCCAGACTGACTCTGCTAACGTCTGGTCAAGTGAATTTAATGCTCTCTCGGAGGGTGTGGAAAAATTGAATAGTTTCGCGGAGCTTCCGCTTCTTCTTAAATCTGATTGCCGTGATGCCGTGTCCACCTTCTTTGCGGAGCGAAAGCATGCTATTCAGGTTTGTTTATGTCCTCTCAATACCTGTCACGTGGCTCATTCTTATTGCCCATGTGTTTATTGTTCTCTTCCTTATTTCTTACTAGGAATTTCAGAACTGTATTAATAACCTGGAAACAGAGTTATCGTGTGCTGTTGGCCTCTACAAGACAATTCAACGCTTGTCTCACTATGAGCACGGCCCTGTGACTTCCAACACAGGTGATGAAGTGAACAGTAGAAAGAACAGGTCTATGCTTGTAGCGCTGAGGCAAAATCTCATCGAATATGCAATACATGTGGGTGAAATGGAGTCTTTTCTGTTGGAGGTTTTCACATCCATATCACGCTTAGAAGCTGCCTTCTCTGAAATGGATAAGCGGTTTTCAGTGATTCTCACCGCCTTGGAGGATTCATTTGATCTGCCCAAATGCGAGACTTCTCTTGCTCAAATCGCTGTATGTCTGTTTGGCAACGTTTGATCAATTTGAAGAGAGGACAACTTTAAAGTACAGACCATTAAGTATGAAGTATTTAACACAATTTTAACAGTATTCCATGTATAAAGGTTGTTTATCATTTTTATTTTAGTCAATCAAGAGCGATCTGGATCCCATACGGTCGGAGCTTCGTTCGCTCCAGTCACTTTCCGATCAGTTGCACGTCGCAATGGCAGCAGCTACATCGAAAGGCATTTCTCTTATCTCCATCCTTGACACCAACACCAAACAGGCGCCGGCACCATCGCAGGAAAGCGTCTCTCACTTACTTCCTGAAATTGCTTGTTTCGATAAAAAACTTCGCTGGATAGTGGCCACCTTGGAAGAAGCTAATGGTCTCATTTCAGCTCTTACCAATGCCTTCAAGCATCATGAAAACAAAGTCACAGAAGCGCGCACCTGGCTTCATCAATCCGAAATTTCGCTGAAGTCCAAATCCGAAGAAGTTGACAGCATTCGTTCTCTTGACAAGGACGATGTTGAAATGCATCTTATGCTGATTCAGGTAGGCATGCCACAAACTTGGCAACCCAAAGTAGCATTTTTCCGATTTGATTTATTTTTGTTTGTGTTTCAGAACCTTATTTTGAGTTTTAGCGATGGGAAAAGGCTTGTGGACGTCGTGGAGTCTGCGACGACAGATCTGATTACAAGCGCTTCGGAAGTGAATCGTTGGGTGGGAAACTTTCGACAATCTCCATATTTTCATTCCGCAACTTCCCATTTTGCATCACCTCTGTCACAGTTCCGAGAGGGTCTGATGAATACGAGTCAACAAATTAAGGAGGATCTATCGACGTATCTCAGTCTTTTAAATGAAACAAAGGAACGGACTGAGATTCAAATGGCCAAGTGTTCCACCTTCTGTGATAACTGCTCCCGCTTCATTGAATGGCTCACTAATTGTGAGACAAAGTGGAATGTTCCGAGTGTTGGTGAAAGTGACAATCCTGTTGTTAATAAAGATATGTTTCTTTGGGAAAAGCAGACCTTGAGCGCAACTTATAAAGTGAGTACCGGTGTACGTGTCACTTCATCCACTTCTTGTAAAACCTTAAACTAATTTCTTTTCAGGAAAGGCTGACGGATATACAGGTGCACGAGTCCCTTCTAAAGGAGTTGTTTGGGTCAGCTGAACTTGATTATGCAACAGATCAATCTTCAGTTGACGATGACACTCCTGCATCGAATGCTCGCCTTCTTGACGCACGAAAACGATTACAATGGCTTCACCAATGTGTGACTACTCGTTTAGCCTTAATTGAAGAGGACATTAAGAGGACAGAAGAAGTGGAGGCACTGTCACAAGCTTACCAACGCACTATTGAAAGCATTAATAGGCGCTTTATCACGGCGGAATGGGACATTGTGGAACTAGCCACTTGGGAAAAACTCAAACCTGTCACCTCTGAGCCCATCCTGGAGATGCTTGAAGAGGTGATGTTGCAGCTTCCCCACAATCTCAAAACACTGGTAGAACTCTCACACGAACTTGAAGCAGCAATAGAAAATGTGGTCGACACATCCAGTTCGCCTCACCAAACTGACGAGGCTAAGGAAATGCTTGTGAGACTAAAAAACTTGCAGATTTACACGGAAAAGTACATTAAAATATGTCTTGTACTCTCAAATCTCTATCGAACGCTGTCAAATGACATTGACAAATTTAAAACACGAATTTCCGAGAAGGCCTACATCTCTGAATTAGTCTCCCCTGATGTGTGTCGAGTGACTAATGAGGAGTGGGCTTCCCTTCGAAACGATATTCTCGTTGAACAGTCTGTACTTTGGCAAATTGAAGAGGAGCTTCAAAGCGAGAGTTTTGAGAACAAGTTCAGTGTCACTAAGGCTGCGTTTGATGAGTTTTTGAGTGCCATAAGCGACGTGGCTCAAACCTCGACCTCTCAGTGTTCCGCCGTTCGTCACTTCAAGTCGAAAATGGAGGAATTGCGACAAGTGTTTGACAATTGTAAAAAAACTGTTACAGGCTATCAGCATGGCCTGGAGATGCAACTGAATAAAGGCGACCTCTACCATGATGAATTGAATATGTGTCAAAAACTTCTTAACGAAGTTGAGATAGATTTGGAGGAGGTTTTGAATACAGCTTACCTCCGAGGTGATATTAAGACTTGGACCACGGATACACAGGACCTGGTGCACAGGGTAACGGCAATCGAGAGGCGTCTATGCGACTTTCAGACTAAAGAACTGGAGGATTTGATGGTCATCTCGCAGTCTAATGAAGAATTTTTGCCACTAGCAGTACAGGCCACTCAGGATCGCTGGAGTGACCTGGTTAATCGGGCAATGGCTGCCCGGGGAGCGGCTGAATCAGCACTCAGCTCCATTCAGGAAGCAGTCGATGCATTTCTGAATATGATTACCTGGATCCGCGAGACGGAAGATAAGTTGAATGCGATTATGAATACACCCACGGAGGAAAAAAATAGGGCTCCTACAGAAGGTGATGAATCACGGTTCTTGGTCGACGAATGGAGTAGCCTCGTTGATACCAGAGCTTTACGGCTCCCAAAGCTGACGGTACGATTGTTTTCTGCCAAGGAAATTATGTTGAGTTGAATTTTTGCATGAACTTAAGTAAGCAATCACATTTATGGTGTGACTCATGTCATTCAAACTGGAATCAAGACCTTCTAAATATTTCCATCATCTAAAGAGGTAGAAAACTGTCTGACCGATACCACAGATAATCCGGAGTTTCACTGACTCCATTCCAATTTAAATACTATTAAACTTGGAGCATTTTTGTTTTAGAAACTTCACTCTGAATCAGTGGCAAGAAGGAAGATGGTGCTTTCAACTACGGAAGATTTGGGCAAACTAAAAGGAACTCCTCCGTCCAAGGCTGAAGCTGCAGTGATTCGAAGTCTGGAGCTAGAATTAGCCGACGCCTATGCTGATCTGATCGACCATTGTCAAACTGCGATCAGCGGTGAACAAGAGGTTCTCAGGACCACACAGGCTGCTCTAGAGGATGTAAACTCGGCTCTCAGCGCCACGGAAAAGCTCTCAGATCGTGCCACTAGCCTCCTCTTTCGTGACGACTTAGGTACCTCACTGGAATGGCAGCAGACTTGTTTTAACGACTTCATAAATATTGAAGCGGCCACTGTCCGTGAATTGATTAACCGGTCGAAGAAATGGGTTACTTTGTTACCACAACCTGATGGACAACTTGCAGAAACGATCAACTTGCAATTGATGGAAGAGCTGGAGAAAATTGAGACTAAGGTAACAGAGCGAGTACAGATATTGGAGAAGCTTTTGCACAATCTCTCCGAAATTTCCCAAGGAATTTCTGCTGAAGAAGCCTGGCTATGCGAGCTCAGCACAGCCATGAATCCAACTCTTAGGAATACTCCAGATACCTTGGAAAAGAAACGTGAAATGGTACAGTTTTTCGAGGTATGCTCTTAGTCGGAGGCTTTAATTGTTAAAGACGAATGATCAATGCAGCATTGACTCTTCTACGTGACGTTATTTTCAGACTAAATTGGGTGAACTTGATGTCCATATGGAATCCGTGGGGCGCATCTCCAGCGCTTTGGATAAACTAGCAACGAGTGATGCTGTCGCTATTGCCATACCACCAGAATTTGTCTCACAGGTGCAAAATTTGCGTCAGAGTCTGGCACTTCAACGACAGACTGCCGATAAACAACGATCACGGTGGCTTCAGGTGGTAGATCAGCATGTCAACTTCATCCGTGACCTTTTCAGCACTTATAACTGGACATTCTCTCTTGCTACCGAGTCCATGAGATGCTGGAATATCTTTCAAGATGTCTGCAAGTCGACGCCACCCAATTCCGAGATGATTTCGTGGATCAGAGAGGCTTCCATATGCGTGTTTAGATTCCATAAAATTTCGAGTGAGGTCCAAAGACTAGATGGAAAATTTGCCCTCGTTTGTACAGTAGGGAGTGGAGAGGCAAGCACAAGAATGGGTGCGTGCTTGAGGAATTTGGAGAAGTTCTTAAAGGCATCTGAACAATTGGAGGAAAGGCGGCAGTTGTTGCTGGAGAAAATCTCCCATCATGTGGACGAATTTAGCAGAGGCGTCCAAAAGTTTTCGCAATCGGCTGAGGCGTTCTCTACTAGGTATAACCAAATTCTAAGCGCTTCCATTGAGCCCACGAACTCAGTGTTGCACGTATTGTTAGAGGATGTTGAAAGTAGCCTATCACTGGATTTAGATAGTCTGGAAAAAGAAAAGGCTGCTATTCAAGCTCTTGCTGTGGAGGCGTGTAGTGACGAATTTACTCCACCCATTTTGGAACCGCTGGAGGAAGAAGTAGAAGAGGATGTCAAGTGGGAGCAAAAGTCAATTCAAAAAACGGCAGATCCACCGGAAAATCGAGTACTGGATGCGGATAAAGTGCTCGGTGAACTGACTGAAGCCAAAGCTTTACTAGTCGTTTCACTTACTGTAAGTTCTATCTTTGTTCTTTAGAACATCACGCTTTAAGGCCTTTTGGTTTTACTCTTCAAGAATTTCCGTCAAGCATTTTTCCATGTTCATTTATGCAATAATGAGCTCTCTTTGAAATCTTTATTATACAATTGATTTGATGTGATTTTAGAGCCTAAACGAGGCGGCGGATGCACTTGCCGTTGCTCGAAAGCATCAGGGTCAGGCACAAAAATCTTGTCAGGATTGGCTTTCTGAGGCTTCAAAACAATTGGAAACTTGTAGAGCTTTCCTTCTCGAACAAGCATCTTCTCATATGGTGTCTCTGAATCAGAGAGTCAACAGTCTTCAAATGCGACAAGGGAACTTAGAGGTTGGGTTAATGACTTCAAATCCTCGGTATTAAAAATAGTCTTAACTATCACTTTTATTTGTAGGTGCTTTTGGAGTCACACAAGGAAAACAAATGTCGGTTTGTCCATGCATCAGAAGCTGAAGCTGAAATGCTTAACTGCCGCACACGATTTCTACAGTGTCTCAAAGAAGAATGTGATAGATGCAAAATTGTCCCTAATTCTTCCCCAGTCGACGACCGTTTGGAGGCCACCGCCCTTAATCATGCTTGGGAGAATCTTGTCAGTGAGATTCAGACTCTTCAGAACTCTATGTCAGATAACCTAGCAAGGTGCAAGGAGGCTTCTGAATGTATCGTTTGGATGGTAGAATGGCTAAGGAGCCTTGAAAAGCGTATTCGTATGGAGGATGTTCCACCCATAGGCAACTTCAGACTCACTCTCACCCATCGTGATCATTGTCTAAGACCCTATCTCGATGAAGTCGAAGTGGTTAAAAAAGCTGTGAATTCACAACAGGATGTTATAAAGTCTTGGCAGGTATGACAGCCTCATTAGGCTCTTACTAAAATTTGACAAAAATATTGCTCCGTAGAACTACTTATATGTGTGAGGTAAGTAGTATTGGAGACCAGTAGTGATCAATTGTGGTCTTGTGTTTATGCAAGCGTACCATTGAATAGTTAGTAAAACACCTCAGAGATCAGTGGTACTTTACCTTTAAGGTCAATGCCTTGAGCCCCACAATCATGTGAAAATAGGCCGAATCGAAAGGCCTTAGCTTTATGCTGGACTGTTAAAGGTCGCTTTGTGGCTGAAATTATAATACATCGAGGAGCAGTATCCATTACTACTCTTTACGGGAAGATTGGCGATTATGAAACTACTAGCTGTTGGCAAAGACAATGGTAAACGAAGCTTATAAGGTGTTATCATGAATGTTTGTATTGCCCTTACCAGACAATAAATGAAGAAATCTGCACTAGGAGACTTGAATTTGATGAGAAGGAGAGAAAGATCTCTGCCTTCCAATCAGAGGCTGATTTGGTTGCCCAAACCCTTCGACCCCGTCTTGATGCTGCAATGGCGATGGCAAAGGTAATTGCAGTCGCCCCTTGAGATGGCACTAGTTATTATAACAGCTATTTTGTCGACTCAGTCATACTGATTGGCAATTTTACCCATTTATTCCTTCCCGCGGAGGTGGAGTTGCATTTTTCAAAAAAAAATTTGGAAACATTTTCAAGAAGACGAAGCTGGAACTATCACCTTCTGAAAAGAGTCTCTTTTTTGATTTACTTTAAATTTTAAGCGAGGATTTTATGATGAGTGTTCATGAACTATTTTAGAATTCACTTCAACGAAACGTTCAAGGTCTGGATTCCCTCAATGAAGTTTACCAAAATCTAGTGGCCTACAACAGCTGGATCGTCGAAGTCCAGCAACGAGCTTCTGCCGAAAACACTTCAATCCCACAACTCTTTGGTCAAGAAGTGGATAGCACACTGGAGGAGGATCAGAAGCGTGTCGCCTCTCTCATCAGTGCGGTTGAGCATTTCTCCACTGAATGTCAGTGGGCTGGGGACAACGTCTGCCCCCTGTCTGCCGTTTGCTTCCTATCCACTGACCTGCTTCCCCATCTCAATGTGGTCTGGCAGTCTATCCGAGCTGAGGTCCAAATGGTGAGGCAGAAGCACCAGAACGACACTGAGGCACTAGCTGACTTCTCTTCACGTTTAAAAATTCTTGAAGCGTGGCTGGGTGAAAAACAGGAGCTATTTGAGGGCATTCAAGGGGAGATAGAACACTTCAGCAGCCCTTCAATTAGTACTTACACTGAAGAGTTGGACAAACAGATTGCTCAACTGCCTCCAGTGGAGGCTGCTGTTGAATCAATAGCCCTTTACCTTAAGAAGAAGAAAACACTGGTGTCGGACGTTTCTACCCTCCTCAAACACCTAAACGTGAGTTTCATTCCGTACTTTGGTCCTAATTCTATGGGCGCTTTGTAATTGTAGGTAAAGAATCGTGATTTTGACGTCTTGCGGGAGAGACTTCAAGAGCTCACTGCGCTGAATATCGAAGGCATCTCGCAGGCAACTTCAGAAACTGATGAGCTAATGGGAGGATACTGCGACTTGAAGACGAGAGTGTGCCAGCTATCGGAGAAATCGAAGGAAATCTTGTCCCACCATCAGAAATTGATGGAGGCATTAAGTGCCGATCAGAGGTGGCTTGATGAAATTAAACGGGCCCTCCTCAATTCGTCTGATTTCTCCGGTGATCGCTACGCACTGGTCACTAGGATGGATTGGTTAAAAGTAGGTTAATTTGAATGAAACAATATTTTTAAGTGTTTGCTCTCCGAATGGAACAGCTGTTAGGGCATAGGCTTCCTTTGGACATCACCTGAGCCTTAACTCTATAACACTGAACTTCTCTATCCTCTGCAGCTGACTTCAGAGTTGCATGCTCCACAACAGGATGGCCTTACTTGTCACCCTAATCTCTGCATTTTACCCTCTCCTCAAGCAAGCAGTGGGTTCCAACACCACAGTTGCTATCCCTTCTTTTGCCCTTCTCTACTTCCTAAATGCTCTTCTTATTTCGCCTTAAGTGCAAATTATAATGACAGTATAAAATTCACCTTCTCACTCATTTTATTAAACTCTGCGGATGTCAAAATCTTAATTCTTGTGTAGTGAAAATAACCGTCCATCGGAACCCTACACTAACATTGTCCCATAGCCATTGCGTTTGTTTCATAGTGGGACTTCTGAAACGTTTGACAGGCCTTAGCACTGATAAAAATGTCATTCTATAGACATGTTGAAGTTTTTTTACAAAATGTTACTATATTTTAACTAGTAGATCCTCTAGGAATGATAACAAAGCATTAAAACGTGTATTTGCGATACTTTTTAAAGAAATGCCTGGTGAGTTACCAAATTTTTTGTTGTCTGTTGTATGTGCTGTCATATTGCATGAGTTGTGTCAAGCTAGAAAAGTTAAAATGGATGAGGTTGACCTCAGCACAACCCCAAATCTTGTTTTTTTTGAAACTGTGTTTACGACGGGCTCCTGCTGCATTTCCACAAGCACTTCAATTTAAGATACCACTGACACCTTTCGTCATCAGTCGAGAGTGGATTTCAAAAAGCCTGTGAAAGCTTTAGCTCAGATGCAGTTCAGTAGATGGTCGATGCAGTGACTTCATGATCACGGCAAAACATTCCCCCGGCCTAGTAGTCGGCTGGATGGTAGACGAACTAGCACTACTAGCTGACTTTTTCTTTAATGGTCTCTGGATGGGCCCTTGGCGAGCACGTGGATCATGCATGATGTGACGCCCTACTATGGGTGGCACCCGCCAATGCCCCTCAAACAGACCACTGGGTTTGTCTTAAGGTAGTCACATAGCGGCGTATTTTCTATTCAATAAATAACCGAAGATATTTGAGATGATTTCTTACGATGCTAGAATGGCACGACACACCTAGACTGTTCTCGTTGTCAACCAGTGACCTTATCACTTACATGCGTGCATGAATCAAGCACCAAAGTGAATGTCAAGTTCCATATGTTCACATTTGATGAAACTTTTGTCTTTCCTTTTTCCTACAGAATGTTGACACGGTGTGTCAAAAGGGCAATAGAAGACAGGCTGACCTGAAGGAGGCGTGTGTTCGTTGTTTAACCACTTCGCCTTCTGATCTCGCCCCAGCCTTGTTGGCAGCCACGAATAAACATTTAAGCGAATTTTCCAACCTCTGGGAAAAAATAGTCACTACACACACCCTCTATACCTCAATTCTTGCGGTTTGGGGAAAGGTAGACAATGCAGCAGCAGAGTTTGATACAATTTTTCAACGTTGTCAGGAGTCTCTTGCAAACTACGAAGTGCCTTACTGTGTAAATTCATCCGACTTTCAGACCAAAATAGTCGTACTTTCTTCCACACTTGACGTACTTAATGGTGTGAATGATGTGGACTGCGGTGCATCAGGCCTCATGCTAGAGGCTTCAGCGCTCAGAAACAAGTTATCACAACTCTTTGAGGACTATACGCAACTAAAATCCATCCTCACAGCAATCCCAACTGAAGAGGATCCGAGTTTGATCTCGACGATCGCTCAGCGATCCAGCGAGATAAAACGTCTTGGCCAAACCTTACAGCAGAAAATTGCTACATGGCAGAAAATGTCTGATCAATTTAGTGATTTTGTAAAGGAAAGTGAATCGCTGGGAAAAGAAGTCAACGAGTTCGACAAGCAGGTGGAAGCCCTTGTTAAGGATGAAGAATTCGCCACCTCAGTTGTTGCTGTAAAAGATTTGATTCGAAGATGCGAACTGTGTATGGAGAGCCATGGCAACTTTGCAGATGCTTTAAGGAAGCTGAAAGGGAAACTTTCTCCACTGATACCTCACACGAGCAACTCAATCATTCTTGAATTGCAAGGAGCGCTGACAGATCACTTGACACAATATACCTCCACCCAACAAGTCGGCAGATCTCTAATCAAGCGATCTAAGGAGAGGCTTGACATCGATATCAAAATGAAAGCTGATTTGGGACGTCTCAGTGCTGCACTTTCTGACACTGAGAAAATTCTTGTAAAATTAACTACTCTTGGCCGTCTGATACCACAAATGTCATTCCCAAATTCCCTCTCCCTCTCAACCTTGCCGTGTTCAGAGATGTCTTTCAGTTTTGTCAAGTTTTCAAATGCTGTTTTGGAGTACGTAAGCAAGCAGAAGCAATCTGTTGTTAACCATCATGAGCAGGTTTCCAGATTTCAGGACGAATTAACTGAGCGGAAGAAAGAAATTCACGATTTAATCAACCAAAGTATGCTTGAAGATGAGGAGTCTAATATTACAAGAAATGGCGTGCAAGATCGCCTTGACGAACTTATGGAACGAGCTGAGCAAGTGAAAAAAGACGACAGTGCATGTGAAGCCTTTATTCTTGAGAGTAGCCTGTTGATAACCAAAGTTGTCAATGAACTTGGCTCTTGTATAGACACCTTTGTGCATAAGGAGAGTGATTCTAGGCTAGTTTCCGATAACTTCTCGACCAATTTTGAGATACAACTAACAAGTTTAAATGCATTGTCGTCGAGCTTGAACTTCGATACCCCTCTACTTTCATCGATTAAAAAGATTCATAAGCGGCTTCCAACAGACGATCAAGAATGGAAGAACTATATGAGTTTGTATGATATGCTACTAATCGAATTCAGTAGCCTCCAGCAAAGGGTGGAGCATCTCAAAGCTACGCTACGGGATGAAGTTAATGAAATGAATCGGGTAGCAGATCTACAAAAACAAATGACTGAACTTCAGTCAGAATATGTGGCCAGACTGTCACAAATTTCGGCCTACGTGCAACAGACGTCAGCATCACTCGATTTGGCGTACGATGAAAAAGTGTTGTCTCAACTCAACACTCATTTAACATTGATCAAGTCAGCAAAGGTAGATTTGAAATCTGCAATCACTGAATACACTAACAAAGCCAGCGTTCTTTTATCTGCTCTCTCCGAATCGGTGAAGTCATATTCCTCTCATCGAAATCTACCCGTAGGCATGTTGGTCGCTCGTATAGAATCCCAAAAAGGCCACTTTGAGGATGCTGAACGTCAGGCAGAAAAGGTGGAAAAAGAGATCACTGAGGAAGTAGTCCATTGGGATGAATTCCTTGCACAGTTGAAGGCATTCCAGCAGTGGTTGTGTGCCCGTGATGTGGAGTTAGAAGCAGTCTCAGCTGCGGAAACCCTTGCTGAACGCACTAGTGGATTGCGTAATCTAGATGAGATTGTGCAAAAGAATGGAAGTCCAATGCTTGACAAAGTTACCGCTTGTGGTTGTACGCTACGGTCTCTTCGGCCTAACCTGGCTGTCATTAAAATTGTCACTACCTGGATTACTGATCGTTATAACATTCTATTAAAAGAGGTGTCTGAACGGAGAAATAGATTGAAAAATATGATCTTAGCCGAGGAGCAGTTGGACAGATCTGCCACTAGCTGTTCTGAGCTACTGGATAGTCAAGAGGCTCAGTTCGCTGAACTTTGTGAAAAACCTTTTTTTGCATCATCTGCTGTCACCACGGTCGATGATATTGGAGAAAGATTGCAAAAATTGCATGAATTCCTGTCCCAACTGGAAGGTTCAAAGTCTTCCCACCTGGTCCCATTGGATGAACACATCCAGACAGTGAAGAATCAGTTGAAGCTATGCAGCTTGGATCAGTCTATGCTGAATGGTGCAGTGACAAAAGTTTCTGAACTATGGACACGTTATAACAGTCTTCGAGAAAGTTGCATTAGAATTTCTGCTGAAACTGAAAAGCTTGTCAAAGGTTGTAGAACTTTCCACAAACTGACCGAAGAAATGAATTCCTGGCTGCTAGACCAAAAGGAGACGTTTATGGGATTTAATCGGGACACATCTACCTCGGACTGTCATGACATACATGAATTGACTGATCGACTTGCGAATCGTGCCAATGCTTTCCACCGATTCTATGTGGAATTTAATTCAATTGGTGAGCGCCGCCTAGCCGACTGTTCCTCATGCGCCACAGACATCTTGACTATTGCCAGGTCAATCGACATGCCACTTCTACAAGATGGCTCTTCAAAGGTCCACAACCAAGAGACTCTTATTGCAGAACTGCGCAAACGCTTCCAATCACTACATGCACAGGCCACAAAGTGGAAGGATGAAATCTCTTCCTTGCTGATTTCTCTCACCGCCTATGACGAGCTGTTTATGCGTCTCCACACTTGGGTGTCTTCAGTCACTAAAGAGGTGGCTGAAGAAGGAGCTGAAGATGCCGCAAAAGAGATGCAACTCTGGTCTACACCTTCCAGCTATTTGACGATTCGATCGAGCCATATTCTTTCCCAACTTGCTCAGAGTCATGAACGCGCGGAACAGCTTGGCGAGAAACAGGCTCATTTGGACATCCTGCTGTCTCGTTCAAGTAAACTTTTGGATGACTGGGCTTCCTCAGAAATAACCCGCTTTGCAGCTCAAAAGGCTGGAACTCTATCACGTCGCTTTGTAGAACTCACGATACAGGTCAAGAAGCAGATAGAACAGAAGTCGATGACTCTGAGGAACATAGAACGACTTCAAGAGGCACGCAATGCGTATAATGTGTGGGAAAAGGATGTTCGGGGTAAATTTGCACGTACCTGCCAAGAGGAGAACTCGGTTGAGGTACTAGCAGGCGCAAAGAGAGTGGCCAAGTCGTTGGATATGGGTGATGTGCTGCTGGAGTCGTGTAGACAGTGGGCTCTTAGTGTACAGTCAGATGCGTTAGGGTCTAAGGCTGTTGATCCCTCTCTGGCGCAAGATCTTATGACCAGTTATGAAACCCTGAAAAGTATGATATTACAAAAAATTGAAAATGTTGAAAAACACTTGGCAAACCAGCGAGTTAAACAGCTGACCATTGCTTCCTTGTCTTCCTGGCTTGAAGCCGCTGAGCAGAGACTTCAAGCTATCATTTCTTCCATCTACACACCTCCTCAAACAATTGTGAAAAGCGCTTCCTTCGTCTCTATTATGACCTTTCATGAACAAGTAGTTGATACCGCCTTGTCCGAACTTCGTAGTCTGCAATCTGCGTGTACAAGTGAGATGAGTGTTGAAGATGATTATCAACTTTCGTCCCGTCTCTACGCTTTTAAAGTGAGGTTAGCACAATGCATTGATGAAGTGCAGGTGAGAGCTAAAAACTTTAATGCATATAGAGAGGCTAGCGAACTGGTTTCGATTCGTCAGAAGCTGACGCTGGAGAGGTATTATCAGATTACTGGTGAAGGTAGCACAGTCCCCGAGACAGCATCTCAACTCGCAGATTCTTCCACTGCAATGCTTGAGGCTCTCCTCTCACCCTATGATGCAGAACGTCGTCTCACCGTTCTCCAAGGTATTAATGACGAACTCGTTATTGACAGTCGTCAACTGCTGGAAACGATGATTGAGTCGGCAGATAGATTGGTTTCAACCGCCATGGGACGGGAAGCCTTTTTAGTAGAAGTAGTTAGTGAACGAAATGAAGTGCTGAGCGCAGAACAGGTAAAACTAGAACGCCTAACAAGGAAAGCGATTGGACTGCTAGAGAGTATTACTGAAGCGTGGAAAGCATTCACAAGGATGGAAGAGGAGTTGAGTGATTGGCTGACGGAAGTAGAACAGACATCTGCTCGACCGACAATTAGGATGGAAATGTCGATCGAGGAGAGGAACCAAACTATTTTAGAGCTGAAGGTGTGTGTGTGCTGCTACTGGTTTTTGGAATTTAATTTTTCTGTTTTTCAATGTTTACTTATCCTTTTTTCTCATTTTACCTTACAATTTGGGAAAAATTTTGAATTGCGATTAACTGTTTCAGCAGTACCAATCCAACCTTAATAAGAAGGCTGAAGCTATCGAAAGACATGTAAACGAAGGTGAACGCATTAACCGTCAAGTTCCTCAATTCCAGACAGCTGAAAAGGCTAAACAACTTTCTAACCGTTATTTTGCTCTCGTGACATCTGTTCAAGTGCGTCATTTCGAATCCCCTCCTCCAATTTTAAGTTACTTTGACACTTTCTCCCTGTTTTTTACGTATTTTAGGATCAAATTAACCAATATGATGAGGAAGTTGCTGAGCTATCGCGATTTGAAAACTTACTCGGTGAAATGTGCACCAAAGTCGAAGATTGCCGATCGCTTATTGAGGAATGTTGGGTGGAGGATCGATCCAATAGCCATTTGGAACTGGTTGGAAAACAAATTATGATCAAGGTTCTTCGTCCACACATCCATTGTTTGCATTACTTTCGGCTGAGGTCACTTTAATTTGGCGTTACAAATGAAAAAAAAAATGGTATAGAGATTGTGTGAAACCCATTAGTCCAAACTACAACAAAAATTTAGTCCTAATCCAATCAAATTGACACAAATGCTTATTTCTGAAAGACAATCCTAATTGGACGTCGAAAATAATTGCATCTTTTCATTTAATAGAAAATGCTGAAGGAGGTGGTGGACCTAAAAAACTCCCCCCAATTGGAAGATTTGTTATGTCGCACGGAACCCGAGAAGGCGTTTGCTTCCACCGCTTTGGGACTCGATTTCAGACGACGGGTCGACGAAGTGTCCACCTTCTTGGAGGAGGCTAGTCATCGGCTGGAACAAGCCTTGACTTTTGTTGCCACGCGGCTGGAGACATGGAGGGTCTGGTCTTCAGTGGCAAAGAAGTTAGGTGAAGAATTGGGGGAGATTGACTCCTCCTTCAAGGATATTTTGAAGGAGACAAAGAGTTCTACCTCCTCCAATCCTGATGATGTACTTAAAAATAGACGGGAGGCAATCGACCGACTTCAAGTAGGTTGTTTTAACGAGCTTTTCTGCCATTGTCATGACTGGTTAATGTTTGTGGATTTTTGAACAGGAGCTGCACATGTCTCTTGTCTCAAAGAAGCCTGATTTTAACGAGCTTAAACGACTAATGAAAGGCGTTGATTGTGAAGTGTTGGATCCTTTGCTCTATCGCCAATCCAGAGAAGTTTGTTCAAGAAGTAAGACTCTAATCTCTGACATTCAGGTACGCTAGGATTGCTTATAATGCCTATTTACGAATTTTTAACTGCGCGACATAGTTGAGCAATTGGAGTTAGGAAAATTTAGAAATTGAATGGGGTAAGATACACGCCTCTAGAAACGTTTGCATCTAGTGAGAGCTGCGGTGGCAGTCGTCTCGCCCTAATTCCAGGCCTAGCTGCAGAGGTCGGATGAGCCCGATTAATAATTCATTTGGTTGAAGCAGTTGTCTCTCTGTCCATTTGTGCCGTGACAAAGTGGGCGCCTAAATCACCATTAAATGACAACAAATATTCGGAAAGACAGACTGAAACTCCCTGGGGAGATTGTGGTAAAGGTGGCCCAAAGCTTTTAAAGCATGGCTGTCGACAGAATTGATCTTTTCCCAAAGATAGGTTGGGAAGTTTTCGAATTTGCAAGTGGCTAAGGTCTGGTGATGGAATGGCTACAGCGAAGTGACTTTTCGTCCCCATTGGCTTCATCCAGATCCAAAGAGATCGCTTAAAGCGGTCTTGGGAAGGACTGTTTGCATTCTCCAACAAGGTCAATGCAGCAGATCAGTGGTTCTTGAGCGCCTCCGTGAAACTTACGGCTCTCAATAACGCCAATCCGGACGGTCCGAAGGCAACGAAATTCCTGATACGAAGTTGTGAGGCGTTTGTCGCCGAAGTTTCTCATTTCGTGACCGATCAACTCAAGCCACTAATTGCTGAAGGTCAGGATATTATGGTCTCGAATAAAAACAAAAAAATGAGGCAAGGGAAGAAGGTCAAGGTGGAACCAACGGGTTTTGAAGATGCACCTCAGCATTTGCTTAGTCAATTGAAAGCCATGGAAGATGAGACAGAAGGCCTTGTCCAGGTTGTCAATGCCATTATGGTACGTTGTTTACTAAGCCTCACCCTCACTTGTTGGCAGTGAAGCTAAGCTATGCTTGGAAATTATGCATTCACCATTTTTATTATCACGTTTTTATTATTCTCTCTTTCTCACTTAAGGATCATGCTCCATTCCCTTCTGGTCTAACCTTTCTATTCATCTTCCATCCGGTCAAATCGAGCTCAAGCACAGGGCCATGTGTCCTGATAAGGAGTCCCAAAATATGTTATCCCTTAGTGAAAATAGATACAGCTGTTGAAAATATAACTAAAGTTTGACTAAAGGTGTATATGAGCCTCACTTATTTGGCATTACACGGTTAAGCGCTTCCGTTTACAAGAATTCAAGCAAGATGCTCTGAATTGCTTCAATTCAAAACTCCGGATTTTAGATGTCAGACAGAATACCAGGTATCAAGGTGCTTTCAGGTCTTGCGAAGGCTTTCGCTTACGGCATGGTGGAGAGAGGAAAGGGATAATTTCTATCCAAGGTGGTGTCATTAGTAGACTTTTCCGAGAAATGATGTAACCTAAGGTGTTCTGATCAAATGTTAGTGAATGTGAGGTTTGGTTTCAAAATCTTAAAGAACCTTAAGATCTCATGCGAAAAAGTGAACACCTGAATTGGTCTCCAACACTACCGGGAGTTGAAGTACCTCCGTTTCTTGCCAACGTGAGTTGACTCTTCCATGGGGCCTTAGAGTAGATCAAATAGACGAGAAAATTGTCACTAAGGGAAACAAAGACGATTGAAGGCAATCGTTAACAACGTTTAGCAACATAATAGAAAAATTTTTGCCCAGTTTGTCGGATGGAGTATGTTTTGAGCGCTGCTTGTGTTCTGCTTTAATGCATTTGAGATTCAGGGGCTCCGCTCCTGGTATGAGTTTTGTATTATGCGATTCTGCTTCCAGGACGTCCAGGTGGTGCATGCAGGGTAGTTCTTAAAAATGCAATGAAGAACTGAAAAGCACTAGATGAGATAAGGTGGAGTAGCAAGCGCTACCTTAGAAAGGGAAATTTTGAGGTACCCATGAATGGTGTTTACAACTGCGGAGTTCAATAAGGTTGTAGGCGCCTTGGTATTAAGTTCTGGATCAACTCTCAGAAGCATTTAGTGATCATTCAAGTTGCGCACCAGTACGGAATGGAAAATTAAGGAGGGCAACGGCTTCGAAAATGAGGCGTTTTTTCCCCACCACCCAAAGACGACGACCGATTGGTCATGAATGGAGAGTTGAAAATGGCTGCAGCGACAGATGTGAGACCAGTTAGAGGGGAAATTTCGGATCGAAGAACACATGAGTGGTTTGAAGGTAATAACAGTGAAAGAAGGGGTTTTCGTCCAGTGACTATTTATAAAGTTGTGCCCAGCAACTGACTCCTCAATTGAAACAGCGAGCCAGTGGAACTTTGTGAATCTTTTACATTTGACTAAAGGCTGGGAATCACGCAACTCATCTGACAACTACCATGAGCGGGAAGAGTAGCAGGTTCATCTGGCATCTGGAAAATTTAATAACTCTATCACTGATAATTCGAACTGACGTTTTCAAAGAAGGAATTCCTGGCTAACATCTCGTTTGAGATAGGTCAAATGGGTGCTGGTAACCTTGAAGTGGTTCTCGCTTTGTGAGCTGCTCCAGTGGCATTATCAATATTTACGATTGCACTTTACCTTTCAAGGTGAATCTTCGCACCAAGATCAAGGAGTGGGAGTCACTCCTACTTATTGTTGAAAGCGACGAGACCTACTTGCAAGTGACCTTAGCACATTGGTGGAGTGAATATGTGGAACAGGCGGAAGAACATCTTCCTCAAGATCAATGTCCCATGACTTTGTCTCTGCGTCTGAAAATGATCCAACAACCTGAGCTCGTATTGGAAGACGTTGTAAACCAGATAAAGGAGGTTGAAGTAGGACATCTTGGATGTATTTCTGGTTTTGCCTGTAGGTTAATACTAGTTGATTTCAAATTCTAGGTAAGCTTTGAACATTGAATCAGTCTGAAATAGCAATACTAGCACCAATATCCTTTACGAGCACTGAGTAATAAATTAGTCGCCTCCGATGTCAATGTTTTTGACAACATTTATGACTTTTAGAAACGACGGATTCAACTGGAGAACTCGATCACCAAAGTATCAACCCCATGGACTCCGGTGGAAACTCCACTCACCATTAAGCGGCGTTTGAAACGTTATGGAGTGGATGAGAGCGAGCTGACCTCGGAGTCGCTTGGTGCGGATGAACCTCAAACCAGTGGAAGTAAATTGCGAAAACGCGTTGAGGTTCTTCTGAAGGCCTACGAAACCGAGATGGAGAAGGTGATTGTGTTAGGCGTCACTAGGTAGCCAGGTAGCTAGGTAGTCAGTGGTGCGGGTTACTTAACAGTTTAACAACTTCAGTAAGAAAAGAGATTCTTTTGCAACTTATCCTTCTTTTTGGAATCGCAGATGAGGACATTCAATGAGAAGTTGAACAATTGGAAAACTCTTTGGGACCAGCAATTGCTTTGTGAGGCCGAGGTCGCAGATTGGATCCAGATGAAGGAGACTGAAGCCAACAGCCTCTTTGGAGGTCGTGGCCAGGACACGCTGGATCTAGGCACATCGGTATTGAAAAAACTTCGTAACGAATTGATCGCCAAGCGTGAGATGATCGACGAAATGGCGACTTGGCGCCAGGATATTTTGTGTCTGCCGCAGCAAGAGAATGACCCAATTAATGAATTGAATTGCAAAGTTGATGCTCTGGTGCACCGAATTGGAAAGAGGATTAAAATGCACGCAAATTTTATCAATCAGGCAAAGGAAGCCTCGCAAGTAAAGGCTGAGATACAGAGTGATCTGGAGAGAATGGTCCAACGCCTATCGAACGTACGTCTGCGATGTTGTTTTTGTTGCTACACTTATCTGCATGAGTGTTGTTTCGTTCCTCCGTTACTGATGGATTAGATCTTTCCAGGGGCGGAAATGCGGAAATGACTGAGTCTTACAATCCGTTTGATTGTTTGGATGTGGGCCAACGCAATTAAATTATGATCTCACGTAAAATACGTCTTTGATCCTTCTTCCAATTAAGTCGAAAATCATGCATCAATTGGCCTCTGATGCCGATAATAATTGTTGTACAAGTATTTGGTGTTGTTTGTGGTTTTCTGCATCATCCAAAATGCATGTAATTCGTCGTCCTCGTCAATACACTTGCGTCTCTTAACAGCCACGACTGTTGGCACTTCAGGGTCATTCAACACTTTACCTCCGCAGTCCTCGTGCTCAAAATTCCCTTCGGACAGCTTACAGCACCTCCGTAATTCCTCAAAGTATTCCCTCCCCTCTTGTAGTTCAAGTTCCTTCCAGTCCCGTTGTGGGCTCTCTCGAATGGCTTTGGTACTCCCCCACTAGCGTACTTGACCAAGTCTCCGGTCCATTAAGCCCTGCACGCACTCCCTTACCGATCCCCACCTCTCCCAGTCCTCCCCGCCTCCCAATCAAGCCAAATCGCGCAGGTCGCGGAAGTCTTCTCGTTCGGTCGACTCCCCTAATCAACATCAAACGCGAGGCTGACATCCATTCGCATCACAGTTTCGTCTTAAGTCGGTTCGCTGACATAAGAATGGATGACGAATCCCATTCCCCCACTTTTGCATCTACCACCTCCATTACACCACCCCTACCACCGCCCCCATTGCTCCTCGGCCGATCGGTACCATTCCATCGTCGGAGCATGTGGCGAAGATGGTGGAGCCTTCAAGCTCACTCCTTCCCTGAGTCAAGCTTCATGAAAAAAAGTGGGGGCTCCTCCTCTTGTGCAGACCTTATGCCTAGTAGACAGACCGGAGTAGTACTTACATCCAGATCTAGCGCCCTCTGTGCTACCAGCGACATCGCGAGACGACGACGTAGACGAAAGCTGGAGCAGAGGAGACAAAAGAACGAGGATGCTAGCGACTGAGTATTTTGCCTCCTTTGATAGTCTTTCAACTCATCGACTGAATTTTGCTGGTTTCACATTTAGTAACCAGGACTAGTCGTATAAATTGTGGAAACGAATGTTACAAACGATGCTGTTACTAACGTTCGCGTGACATACGTAGGCTTTATTTACTACCTTTGCAATATGTTACCTGGTTATTGGAAAAAATACCTAGATTTTATGCAAGTGGGACTGGTATTTCCTTTTGAATGATAGATTCTTATCCATTCCTTCACCTCTCTCGGCCAAGAATGCAGCCGTTCATTTTCACCTTGGTCCACATGAAACTGAAAACTTGTACTGATGTTCTTGATTCTGATCTATTCTTAAAACGATTTTATTGGCCTTATCTAGATTAAATTTCATTAACCACAATGTCCCATTCCGGATATTACTAAGGAGACGAAATATTATGTATTATGCAATTGCTTAGGAGCGGTGTAGGGGCTGCTACCGACTGAAGGAATGAATTGCGACTCTCCTGCCTTGCCTAGGAAGTGAAGTCCAAAGCCCTGCTGGTTCATAACCTCAGGTAGTTGTGTAACTGGTGAGAGAAGATTTCACTGTATAAGAATATCCTGAATTATTTCAGAGCAACATTCCCTTATTTTCATCTGAGCTTTGGACTGAGAGATGCCGTAATTGACTTTATGCTGTTCTAGCAGAGTAAAAGGGAACATTTGCATAGTGCTCCACGTAGCAGTCAAAAAACAAGACTTCCAAGACTTTGAAAGCACAGTGACAATTATGAGACGCGTTTCGAGCTAATCGCTTCCACTAATGAATAAGACTGGGTGTCGAGTCTAATGGAACCCCCGTAAATCCCGTTGCCAGCAGTTCTGTTGATCGAAGCCCGGTTTAGCCACATCGAATTATGGAAATAGAAATCAAGAGAGGGACTACTTCTGAGGCGTTAGGCTTCATTAAGCTCGAGACGCAAACCTTTGAATTAACGTTCGCAAAGGCCAACAGTTACACTTCCAAGACCTACCTCAATTACAAACCCATCGATCTATGATGGGATCAATGAAGTAAGATGGTTTTCTGTAACAATAAGCCTCAAATAACTTCAAAAATTTTACTTTATTAACAGCATTCCAAGGATGACTCCAATTCATCAAGATCTATGTAAGTAAAATTGCCATTTATTTCAGCATTGTTCGAAATAAATCAGTTTATGTTATTGTGTTATACTCTGAAACAGAAATAAAGTAAAGGGCGCAAGTGCCGCGCTCTCAAGATTATACTACTTTCTCCTTCGAACTCGCCGACTTCCAACCTTATTTGCACTTGGATTCTGTCTTTCGTGGTTCGCGTACTTCATCTTCAGACGGTCTTCTTCATGTGGCGCCTCTTTCCAAGTTGACTTTCGAATCCGTACAGATTTAACTGCAGGACAACCACTTGACATCAACTTTCCCATTTACCAGTATCAACCTCCTCCGACCTAAGTGCTGATTCTTGCTTTGCTATCTATTATTTAATGATATTGTGCAAAAAAAGCCGAAGCAGAGTTGTAAAATCACAACGTCCAAATCATCCCTAAGAGCTGGGTGAAATCTAATCATCTAGAAAGCAAATGACTGTAAACGTGATTGAAGATCGTGAAGTTGAAGAAATCTCGTATCACCAAAATAATGGACACAGGGTAATAAGACCAGACTGCCCAAGGTCATTCAGAAGGTGCCCAAGGTGCATTCAGAATCATGTGATCCACAAAAACGTCGTGGTTCTCCGTAGCAGAGTAGAACTCGAGAAGTAAGGGCCAAGAATAAGATAATTACAAATATAATATGCCTGCAAAGATTGAAAATTCTAAGTTTTGGTGGTATCCCAAGTGGGGTAAAATCCTCCAGGGATATGTTCTTTCTCCTTTCTACTGCGCGCCGGAGTGAGAGCCACGAATTTGAAGCGTTTACCCATCTGATTCGACCCGACGAGCATCTCTGTTGCCGCAATCAGACTTTTCTTGTCCTCTTCAACTTCTGCCTTTTCAACAAGCGCCTATGGTGAAATGAAACACTGATATCACCTTGGAGAAGAAAAAAACCATAAGTAGGGCATTAAATTGGATTCAACAGCATCGATAAATACCAAAAAAGTCGCAATGGAGAAGAATAGATAGCATTTAAACATCATTTTATGGGTATTGAAGACGATTAAAAATTCAGTTAACACCAGTGAAGTACCTAACAATGAAATGAATGGTGTTGGAGTCCTTTCTTTCCATCGCAGAGGGGATATGAATGTAAGGATACAGATTTCACAGTAACCAAAAGACTACAGGAATGTAAACACAAGTGCAGAAATGACATGACTAAAAAAAGCCATTTCTTGACAGAAGTGAACGAGTGAGTGGCAAAGTAAACTAAGTTTAAGATGATGCTCGAAATCATCAAACAATTGAGTCACTAACCTTGAGTCGCAATAAAATGCCCATGTGTACAAGGAAGTAAGCCTGACTCACAGGCCCGTGAAAAATGACTATCAAGAGAGTAAAAGCAATTCAGAGGTAATATTAGGACTCAAAAAAGGGAATACCAGCCCAAGTTTACCTGGCTCTTTTGCGGCTTCAACAGACCGTCGAAGAAATGCAAAATCGACGTCAGCAGTGATGTCCGCCTGACCGGGGTCTTTGAGCGGATCGTGGAGCTTGTGGTCCTTGAATGCCTAAAAATATTAATAAAAACTAGGAGGCGTTCAGCAGCAAAAAGCAATGTTGTTCGATTTTATCCACCGGCATACACGCAACGTATCCTCGCATTCCCCAAGATGGCCATAGTCACTGATCAGCGCTGAGCCACCATCGGTTGCAATGCGAGAAGCGATGGTTTGGAGAATAGCTCCAGCTTCAGGGCAGACCTCGACGCACTTTTTGTTTGATAGATCACCAGCAAGCTAAAAGGGAAAAGCGAACGATAATTTTTAGAAGTGACTCTAAAATAAAAGAAGAGAAAATAGTTACAGGTAGATACGTTGAGGCAGCAATTGTGCTGGAAGGCGAAGTGACGAACACCAACTGATCACCTGCTTCTTCAGAAGTTGACGGACCAATGGTGCTAACGAAAACTTCCTTCCAGACATCTCCAACCCGCTGCATTATTGCAAATTACATAATCGAGATCGAACCTGGAACTGATGGATGGGCAAGGCGTCAAGGAACTCGTTTGCTAAATAAAAAGTAACACACCCCGTGGGTATTTCATCCAGAGACGAGTACCACGAAAGACCAGGCTTGATACAATAAGTTTTGAGAATGGGAGATATTACAGACTCCTGCATTTCGCGCAGACGATCGCTACGTTCAACGAAATGTAGGTGGCGAAAAAGTGAACTTCCAGTGGGGAATTTGCAAAGCGTCTACAGTTTGGATAAGCCCCCCGCGAAAAGCACTTTACTTTAATGACAGTGGCCATTAGGGTTCCTCGACCGGGTCCCAACTCCACAATATCAAAAGGTGTGCTTTTGGTATAGTTTATCCACTCATTAACTATCCAAACCCCAAGGATCTAGTTCATAGGGTCTTTACATGCACCTTACCTCACCAAAAATCTGACTTATTTCAGGCGAAGTTATAAAATCCCCGTCAGGACCCAAAACAGAAGAATTGTTGTAGTATCCCTATAAATTTCGCAAGGGTTTGATGAAAGGCTTCACAAACATAAGCAGGATGATGCATGACAGTTTTCATGTATTCCGCAACGGATATTGGGCCAGCTGACCGAATCTGACGACAAAGGATAACATTTAAGTCCTCTTTTGTAGAAAATTTAGCACCAAAACAACGCTTCGCAGAGCGCAAACATCGCCCAACGGCACGCATCTGTAGGCTACACCAACAGTTGGAGGTCAGTAACCTTTTGATTCCAAGATTAGTTAGAAGGCTGGAAACATCAACATCATTTTAAGTAAAACTAGTTATAGACGAAATTGCATTTGGCAAATGTAGCGGAATGAAATAGGTTAGCAAGTCCTCATATAACTCGAAATCTGCAAAAAGCACTGCAACAAAGTGATAATAATTGTGCTACAATAATCAAAGCACCTTAGATACATTGACCTAGAGGGGGAGATGAACAAATGTTCATAAGCTGCCCTAATAGAAGAAAGGCAGTTTAACGATTCGGACACGAGTCCAACTTGTGGGGATCGGAAACAACCATCCGCGCGACGAAGTTAGGTTGTTGTCTCATCGACATTATCTTGTTCTTTCATGTGCACCCTGTTCATAAAATCAGAGGTTCGGGGACCTGAGGGTAGGCTGGGAGGTCGTACAACTCGATATTCCTCTTATTGAAAAAAGAGCAAAAGAACTACTACTACTTATGCCTTCTACTACCCCATTGGAAGCCTCAAGACGCTACACTGGTTTCATGCATAAAAACGATAACTATGCCCGTGTCCAAGAAAATAATTATTATTTCAAATTTGGGCTGAATTGATTGCCTGCGTGTGCAAAGGGGCAAGCGTGATTTCAACACTATGTGAGCGTCTGATGCCCAACTATTCTAGTAGCGTCTGTCTAGCTTTTGTGCATGTGGAATGGCCTTCAGACCGTGTCATGGTTCATGTAATGCTTTGTTTATGTGACTACCTGGCGTTTGGCGGTCACTTTGGAACTTGCCTGGTCCCTGTGCACTTGGGCTGGCCTTCGGGCCGAGCTCGGTCCCTATTTGCCCTGTCGTCGTCGGAATACATGTATCCGACCTCACTTATGCCTTCTTCCACCCTATGGGAAGCCTCGGGACGTAATAGTTCATTTGATTCTTCTCTTCTAAAATACTGTAACACCTTATTTATGTGACTACATGACGTTTGGCGATCTATTTAGGATTTGCCTGGCCCTTGTACACGTGAGCTGGCCCTCAGGCCATGCTCAGATTTATTTGCTCTGTTGTCTTCGGAATACATGTATCCAGCTGCACTTACTGACTTCTTATACCGGATGAGAAGTCTCAGAATGCTGCAGATAATTGTAGCAGATCAAATTTAATGCCTTTTTTAACTAGTATGAAGTTTCAGGTTGCTACGATGACAGTGACAATCGGAAGAAAGATTGTGGCTTAGCTGATATCAAATCCCATTATGGGAATCCAACCTTACCCGCTTAAAGTAGACTTTGGAATAGCTACATTGCAAAAGCGCATATGCAATAGCAGTAACATCTGGCTGCTTAAGATTTGGGCAAAATGAATCTGTCTCAATGGCACTACAGCAATTATTCGATTGCAACGAGGCCGAGGTAAATAAAGTTTCTAGCAAAATTTTAAAGCAAATTTAATCCATGTATACTAGACATAGTTTTACCTTAATTGTATTTTAGGACTTTAGCCTGGCATTGCCTAAGTGATTTGCATAACAGACTGTTCAGTAGTGCCATTTTTTAAATGTATCAAATGGGCACACTGGTTGCGCTCCTAAAAGAAACGCTGGTATGTTGATGCGTCTGATGACCGTGTCGTTTTCAATTTTTAACTCCTCATTGGTACCTTTTAATTAATTCAGTTGATTGCTAAAATCCTGATGTCGAATGTGAAATTTCTTCTAGGCACCACTACCCTTTCAAGTCGCTTACTACCTACATAGTGGATTTGGCTACTACTTAACCGCTCATGGTGTTCCCTTAGTGGAGTCTTCTCTTTTTGTGATATTTCTTCACATTTTCTGTAGAATTTTGGCAAACTAAGCTAGCAGTGTCCATGTTTTTTAATAGTTGCCTTACTATTTTGTAGTAGACTCAACTGATCGCCTGTTTGTTGGTGGATATGTCATGGGTTATTTTATCTTTCTCCAGCGATTCAATCTCAGTCCATCATTGGTGTGACACAGGCTGAATGTGTTGAATATACGTTCTGCTCTTTTGGCCATTTTGGCAACCTTACATCATTCAACCTATTAAACCAAACGTGCATGCGCATGTTTTCCATGAATAGCATTTGTTATTCATTTGTGCTACATGAGCATTGGCCTTATATTCCTACTTTTAGATTCTGCTTTTGTACCTTTTTGCACTCCAACTCATTACGCGATGGTTTTTTCCTAAAAGCATTTACCTGAGACATTAATTCCTTTACATTTTTCCTCATGTGTGGCAACATCTACTTCCTAACCCAAACACTTATCAAATCTTTTTTTCAAGATTTATATGAACCTCAGTTATTTACGCGAAAATATTTTTTTCGGATTTGATGCCAATTGACCTTGCTTAAAAAATAGTTTTTTTAAGTTGTTTGGTCCACCATCCTGTCCTTGAGCCGGAGGATGTAGAAATACTTATTCATAGTGATCGTATTATCCTACCTTTTGTGTCTTTCAGACGTTTACTCATCATGAGTATTAACGGAGGGAACACCTTGCGTCGTATGGCAACCAAGTCGGGATGTATGTGGCGATTCTAATATCCCTCTGTTCTTCCACAACTTAACCCGCATGTAGCTATTTTAAACTATTGTACTTTGTAGCCTCGGGTGCTATTGACGAAGAGGGGTTCAGACATGCCTTTTCAACTGTTTCCTCTCTACCGGTATGTCGCTTTTGTATTGCTTCTTTCATATTCGAGTGTAGATATACTCGGCACGAGATCTTTCAGAATATATGACAAAGATAAAAGAGTCCCTCTGCGTCACTCCTGAGGACTGGGAGCGTCGTGTAAATGCGGTAGGCACTGCATTCTAGCGTAGTAAAACACGCCTTGCGAGCATATAACTCACTGCTACTGTGTTATTTGCTTTTCCAGTTGAAGGACCTCCGCAATGTGGTTGGCAGTGGAGGTCATCAGATGGATGAGTTTTCAGCCCTTCTTCGAACACTAGAGACACCCGTTCTGGGGTGCCTTCAGGACCTCCGATCTCAAGTAGTGCGAGAGGCATCGGTTACTGTGGCGTACGTATATAAAATTTGCCGGGAGCATTGTATAAGCCAAATCAGTTTTCGGTGCCATAGATTTATGACCTTACTGAGGAGATAGCCGTAAATAATGACTAAAATAGCGGGATTCGCAGTCGGATTTTTGTAGCAACTAGTACGCATCAAAAGCATTTAAGTTAACATTGTGTTTTTCTTTGATTACAGATATCTTTCCCAAGAAACCGGTAGTAAATTTGATCATTTTGCAGAGATAATTATGCAAACTCTCCTCAATTTGATCCCGAACAGCGCGAAAATTATGTCAACCAGCGCCATAACGGCGATTGGTTTTATTATCCGTGTATGTTTTATTAAAATTTGTCTATTCATCTTGACTGCGCTTTGCTTTACTAGTAATGGTTAACTTCTATTAAAAGTATAATCTGTTAACTTTCTTGCCACAAAGTTTGTTCTCTTCAGACACAGCTTGTTTAGATTTCTTAATTCTTTACCAAGATACCTGAAGAATGCTTCTGTTTGGTCCCAAAACACTAAAACGAAGCATCTCAAACTATGTTGCAGTAGAAATATTGCATACCTCTTTACCTTGCCCTATTCTCTTTTTTCTCCAATCCTTCGACCAAAATACCCACTTTACTTTCCAGAACACCTTTGCTTCGCGACTTTTCCCCATCATTGCCGGTGGTTTATCATCAAAATCCAATGTTTTGCGAAAGTACGTTTTTATCTGTTGTCATTTTTACTACTCAGGTGTGTTATTCTGAGATTCGATGCGGTATTTCACATTAACCTAGTCCTAATGAGTCACTGCAATGAGCGAAACTGCGCAGCGAACTATTGTGGCTCTAAGAATTTCCTTTAAAATTGGCGGGTTATGAGGTAGGGCTTGTGCTTTTTTGATTCGTTGATTCTTCCAAAACACGACATCGGTGGGTGTTCATCCGTGCAAAACAGGGTTACTTACCGACATAGCAGTATTTGTTTTGACATTCTGTCCATCCATTTAATGTCCGTACTCCCAATGCATCTTTTCCCGAGCTCGCTATAACGTGGCTTCATTTGATTAACCCTTTACTAGTTACCTGTCTACGTCTGAACGACCTCATTGCCACCAGTGGTACTTTTTTATTGGTCATACCTGTTGGGCACCCAATTTTTGTTGAACAACTATACACCTGAGTTGAGAATGCAATTATTCACTATATTTATTGTTGAACCTCATCTATTCTCCATTAGGTCCTCTCTAAGGTTTTTTCGAAGTTAGTCAAATTTGAATTTATCAGTTATTGGCCTTAGGTTCAACTGTAACTCCTCTTTTACGCCTTTGTTTCTACGGATTTGAGATCGAAGGATAATAAAGGCTTGATTGCAAAATGATTAGATTTGCTTGTTTCTTGGTGGACCTGATACCATCTCCTTGGTCTCTAAAGTGGAAACTACGGAACGGACGGTGTGCTTGATATTCGATGTGGAGCGGTGCTCTTTGACTCCATGCCAATTTTCCTTATGTTTTGCCACATGAATTTTTCATTGGGAAGGTGTTTTTACGACCTTACGAGGTGTGAAGGTCTGCGGCTGCGGTTTCAAGATTTTATCATAAATTTCGCTATCATGTTGTGAATAAGTTTTACCATGTTTGCCTTTCAGACTTTGTAGCAAGGCCTTATTTCCTCTCTTTTTGGTTACTAAGGTGGATCTTGTCGTATTTTTTGCCTAAACGTATGCTCCAAATTTTGATAATTTTGTGTCTCCGTGCATGACTTTTCTTGATGCGAAAGTAAATTGGACTTCCTAGTGGTCAAGGTTGTTGCTTTGGAGGCAAACGTGTTGATACTGTTTTAAAAATCTTTAAGTAACGCAATTTTTATCTTCATGCCTTGTTAAATCATCGCCAAAGATGCTTACCTTTGGTACTCCATGAATCACCTGAATTATCTGTAAATCTCATTCAAAGGTTACGATTCCTATCCTACTGTGCTATTTCCCGCCGTATCGTATCCGGCTTTTAAGAACCCAATGGGAATGTTTGAGCTTCGACTTTTGTTGCCGATTGCACTGCCTCAAATTCGCTTAGATTTATATTACGATTTGAAAAACGATAGGAATGGCAAATGCTATTTTGACCTTCGCTTGGGATTCCAAATTGTTTTCCCTTATCACAATTCTTAAGACGTAACGACTTTTAATTGTCAGCAAATACAGGCCCAAACTTCATCAAACAGCCGGAATGTTTGCAACCACAATTATCACTCCACCGCCTCTATAAATGGACGTATTCTGTGCTATTTCACAAAATGGGTGCGTACAACAGGCAAGCAAGACATCGTGTGGCCTGGAGCTTTGCTTATTCACCGTAGACTTATTGTTGGGCTCGTTGCATCTTGCACGTGCCCACACCGAGCCTTGGCCATTGATGTCTTCATTTCGCTTAGACATGACACTGCGTTTACCCATGGACTTTTTGTTCCATCCTACTCTATCCACAGAAACAACGGTTTTTTATGCGTTTTGTGCTTTTACCAACGGATACACTGGTTTGCGCACTCTTCCGATGTTCATATAATGACTTGGGGATCTTGAAAACAAGAAATGACTGTTTTGACGCCAAAATCTGTGCCATCGAATTACCCACTTTAATGTGCCTAAAATTGTATTTAGCCTTGGACCAAAAACGTTCAGCATCGTTTTTGCTGTTTTTAGTTTACTTGGTCATTTTCCAATCATTTGATGTAACCATTTACCAGGCATTAACTGGCGAGGAGTCTGTCCCTTATGACAAAGGGTTCAAGGAAATATAGAAGTACGATACTATTGACGCTAAAAAACGCAATAAGCTGGAACAAAACTATGTTGCGTCTTATCTTTTCCTCATGAGCTCCTTCCTGGCTTCCTATTGCTGCCTTATTCACATTGGCTGGTTAATCGAATGTCATTCCTGTGATTGCTTGAAGAATTGTTAGTTTGCCATCGTATTACTGTTTTCGAAGAGAACATGTATGCCGCTAAACCATCCCTTGATTCACTGAAACTCCCAGAATCCAATATGTTTGCTCTATCCTTACCGTCTGTTAAGAATGTGCTTTTGCATCCAGTCCGCCTAGAACACGTCACTGTATGATTCCATGTAGTGATTTTGTCTAAGTGGATTCTTCCCTGGCGTTCTGCACTGACAAGCAGACAGTCTGCGTATTTATTTATGCCGGGGCAACTTATTAAAAAAGGGATGGGATTCAAGTTGCAAGGATTCTTCGCTAGTATACCTTAATTTTTTGGTCTCATGTACCTCTAACCTCCATCGTATGCGAATAATTAATTTGGCTTTGATCTTATTATACATGAAGCTTAGTACGAATTTGGGTCGTTACCCTGAGCTCAGCTTTTGGCATTCGATTCCACAAAATTATGCTATTTCTTGTTGACTGCGCATCTGCCCTCTCTCTTACCATTTTCTTCTGATCGATCCCAGTGTTCTTCAAGTCTACCGCCACACCAGTCTATGGGGATCGTAGATCAAAACACCACTCATGCATTCACAAATCATAGCATTGCATCCCCTCCAAGTGATAATGTTATGCGAGGGAACAATAGGGCATTTACCTCATTAATTCACCTTTTGTTGTTTGCGTTCTCCAGGTACGTTTGTATCTTCCTCGATCCCATCTTTCAATGTTGGCCCGTGCATGTGCTAGAGAGGCACATGGGCCTTATTCAGGAAGTGCTATGCAAGGGCGTCTCTGATGCCGATCAGGATGCCCGATCTGCAACTAGAAAGTGAGTCTCTTGTCCCATTGAACTCCATCCTGAATCCCTTTTATTTCATTGCATCAAGTTTTAGGCCAGTTCATTGAGCAGCTGTTTTTAAATAGTTCTATGCAATGCTTCATTTCTCCTTAAAAACTGTTCCTTTTGTCGAGTCATCTCCTAAGTGCCACCTTTGCATCACTTGCTTCCTCACTACTTGATAACTGATTTACCTTTACTCAATGCTCTTCCAGCAAGGGCATAGGGTCACTTCACAGTCAATCTTAATAAAAAAAGACTTGTCATTTTGTCTGGCCTCTTCCTATTTTCATTGAAACTATGTTGCTAAACACACGCTCGTCTATTAGATTTCCCAACAGTACTGATAAATTACGATACATCATGGCATTGATCTCTTCGTGATTTGTTCAATCAACCCAAAGGGTGGCTACAAAAATGCCTCGTCATTTGTTGAATTGCTTCAGGACAGGCTTGCTTAAATCACAATATTTATAGTTCTTCTTCCTTGCCACGCGATTGGTTAGCCCTCTTTTGGTCGCGCTTTAAAATGTTACGGTAGCTGTCATTGGGCACATGGATCTGGCACGGCGCTTCATGCCACACTGCCAGTCTGTACGTGAGCGTTGACGGCGTTGGCCTTAATTTTGTCAGCACAGAACGCGCGAGGATAGCGAGATTTATTCTGTCCATGGTCCACCCAACGACTGTGAGTACACTAACTTACTTTGCTATGGAATCCCACCCTGTGTTGGATGTTTTAGCGCCAACCTTGACCTTTGATTCAGTGTGGCTTTTCATGTAGACAGTTGATTTAATTTAGCTCTCATGAGCTTCCTTCTGTTAGGGGATTGCAATTGGGAGATATTCGTCGCTTCAACTGCATTTCGACGGAACTTGAGGTTCTCCCATATAGTGTGCATTTATACAGGCTTTATACGAGAGCGCCGTCCTTTTATTTTACTTTAAGTTAATTCTGAATTTTTGCCTCGCACGGACTATGGCGAAAACATAGAAGCGTAACACTAACAGCAAACGTGTCAAAATTGGTTGTGATCTTTTTCCAGCGCGTTGCCGTCCCTTTGGCTAACGACTGTAGCTCTCGCTTTGGATATTCGTTGTCTAATCTTCCCGGTCTTATTTTTAAAATAACCAAGCTTGTGCTGAACTTTCGTGTTTTGCTATAGCCTATCTTAAAAAACGTTTATATTTATTCGATCCAATTAATTGAGTTCCTTATCATGGGGTATGGTTAGATCCTGGATCGCTCACCTCTCTTCAAGCAGTCCATCACTGAGAAATTAGCAATGAAAACGCATTGATCAATATATGGTCGTAAGCTTTTTACCCTCCTATCTCCTCACTCTTGGCCTTCGCCTTGTTACTTTGGCCTTACCAAGCCTAGCTGGGCGTGGTTTATTGGAAACGCCTGTATATATCGTGGCTGTTGCATTGATACGCTCATGCTATTTCATTCCTTCCACATTGTCGAAAGAATATTCTCAATGCTATTTCTCAATGACTTAAATAAAGAGGAAGAATTTGTTTTGGGTTTGAGTTGCTACATACGTAATTTAGTAAGTCGGTGATTAACGATATTATTATGGGGTGGAGTCGTTGAATAAAAGAGCAAGCTGGCATTCACTCCTTTACTTCCTCCCTTCTGAGTAGGGCCTTCAAGTCCTTTGCTGAAAAGTTTCCCGATCAAGTGGAAGCAGTGCTGCGGAATCTGGACTTCGCCAAACGAAAGGCGATAGAGCGTTCGCTCTCATCAAATGGGGCAGACGACCAATCGAGCGCGGCCAGTGGAACCAGCAGCCGGACGGCCAGCCAAACAAATTTGGCTTGTCCAAGTACTAAACGCACCACCCGACCAGCCATGGGCACCTCTGGCCTCAGCAGCAGTACTCGTAGGCCCGCCATTCCTAGTTCTGGCTCTACGATATCCGGTCAGCCTATTTTCAGTTTGTTTTAAACCCTCTTATGACTACAATTCTGTTTGCGTTTAATGGGGCTTTAAATTTAATGTACGAATGCATTATGAAAGTGCCATTATTTTACCTCATATGGATGAATTTTTTCCCTTGATTGGAAGATTTTTTAACCGGATTCATTAATTATAATATCGTTCGTTCTTTTGACGATCAGTACCACGCAATTAGTTCGTCTAAATCGATGTTGATTCTTCCTAGTCCTTATTCCAGTTATTTGATAGAGCTCAAGATCCAGCCATATAGTTAATGGTAAAATTACCCCTACTGCTTCCTTTATGTGTTTTAGTGCTTTGTAACCATTTCTGTTTGTTATTCAGCTGGTTTTTCTGAGGAGCATTGAAACATTACACAGTACCTCGAATCAGACATTTTTTTAATTATGAAAGTAGTCCGTTATTTTGCTGTTGGAATCTCTGGCTTTTTAAAAGAAATGCTATTGCCTCTTCTAGAGATAGGACGGAAAAATGTTGGTGCGTACGGTGACTCGTATTCTCGTGTTGGTGCCAAAAAGATCTCAGTGTCGCAGCGTGAGTACACTGTTTTTATTTCGCTCCTTGCCCTTCAGATAAAGTCCAATAATGCTTATTTTAAGCATCATATACCCATCGGATGTCATATAGCTATCCGTTATTCATTAATTGATAAATATTGCAGTTTTCTTTAATCGTGATCCGCTCCGCTGGATCCATCTGTATATTTGACCCTGTAAACTTAGTGAGAGATGATTAACGCCTTTGCCAAAACAGACAATTTTTTCATAGTGAATACCAAACGCAGTCTTTGTAATGCAACAATTAAACTGGGTTTAGTACCCAGATGTATAAATCTTTGCACAAAAGGGTGTGATGAACTCTTCCTTTTTGCTTACTCAGTGTCTCTACTAAGGCCTGAGTCGTTTAGTTTTTCTCTTTATTGTGCCACGCTGCTCCGGATCTGCTTGCTCGATTTTTTTTGGTTGGAGGGGTCATCTAGAAGGTGGTGCTTTTTGTTCTCTGCTCATTTCCTCGACTTCAGATTTGCGTAGACAAGTAAAGTCCTATTTCGGCTTGTGACATTGCATGATGTTTTCATTCAAAGTATGATCAAAATTAGTTTTTCTGATTAAAAGTCGAACGGACTAAATCAGTTCGTTAGTTATCGGCTATTTACTTGAATTAAAACCATCTTTATGAGGCAGAGAATATGAATGGTAGAGGATATCACTTGATTTCCATTTCGGAATGAGATTATTCGACGTAGTCGGCATCTTTGCACATCGTGTTGACTTCTTTACTCCACTTTGCTGGGTTTCCGATTTGGAATTCATTGTTGCACGTTTATGCACTGAACTATTCTTGACCATTCTGATTAGTTAAATGGTTAATTGGTCCTTTATCAAGCCATGGCACCCGACCTCTATCTGTCGGCTTTATAGGCATAAGCATAAACGACAAGCATAGGACAAGAATCTATGCAACGCCACTTTTGATTAAACCGATTATCATTCTGCTGTAGCTGATAGTCCTGGCTTGGTTGAACCGGCTATTGAAGCCACCAAGGATGTCCCATCGGAGCCAGAGTGCAGCTTAAGTAGTGAATCAAAAGTCACTGGGGTTGGCGATAGCCCGGAAGAAGACCTCGGTGAATTTTCTCATGGCAAGGATAGTAGGTTTTGTTGCTGTTTGCTGTTTTACCGTTCTTCCACGTGTGGTTTTGCGTTCCCGCAGGTTTGTGTAGTGAAGAGTAGGTAGTCCTTTTAGGCTCCTCATATGATTCCTCTCAGAAGTAAGTTTTACACTTTAATCGGTGTAGTTGTTTCCTTTTTTCTTTCCATTTTAAGTGTCGGCTCCAGCTTTATGAATAAATGCTGGCCTTGCCTCCTTTATTGCCTGCATTAACTCGGTTGTTACTTAATCTAACCCTTGTTTAGCAATTCAATTCCTCTGCTTGTACCACCAACAGTTTTGAAACTCTTGGTAGTATTATGCGTTTAAACAGAAGTTTGACCTACTCCTTACTGGTTGTTAAAAGTAGAGACCGTTTTTCGTGAAATTGCAAGTAGGTGGGAGGGCAACCTTTAATGCCTTCTACTCCGTCGAACCATCAAAGTAGCACGGACAAATTTAAATAGTGACAAGCAGCATTAACTCCCTCGAACCATTGAGCAACTGCACTCAGCCAGATCTTGAAAGTGCATTCACCTAATTCAGCAGAACGTATACTGCTTGCTGTAAGCTGTGCAATCACCCAAATCTGAAACAAGGCAAAGGAATTGCCCTTTGGTCTCCACGGCTCGGATTTCTTCATGGTGGGCCGGAATAAACGAATAAGAGTTAAGATGGAATGATTATCATTCTTTTTAATGGCACATAATTTGATTAGATATGCACTCACTTTAGCCGCTAGCCGTGAAACCTCTCCTATAAGGACCGCCTCGGAGGTGGACTACAATGCGGGTGGGTCGAGTGCGGCTAGAGCCTATGCCAAGACTCTTAGTTCCACGGTCGGCCGTCGGAAGGGACTTAATTTCGGTACCAACTCTACAGTGCGCGGTCCACGGAGGACCTCTAGACCCCTGCCTCATAGTCAGGACCCGTCTCGAGAGGGCTCACCAGTCTCCGCCGTTAGTGGAAACGTTCCCTACACTTACGGTGCTGCCAGTACCGCTGGCTCCGTCACTAATAAAAGACGTAAGTGGTGATTATGATATTTGCTATAGTAGTCTTATTGTTGGCATACAGAAAGAGTGGAACCGTAACTATCTCTAAAGGTAGAAAACCGAGGAAGTTTGTGCGGTTCCTTGGCTCAGCATTTTTATCGGTCTGTTCCCACCATAATTTGTTTTTCGGTCAATATTTACAAGCCTCATGATAAGGCTTACTATGAATGTTGTGCTAGAGATCGAACGATGCCAATAGAGGACATCTTTTGCATGTCAGCTACTTTTCTTGGAAATTTTTTGCCTTAGAAGTAAACATGGTTCTCAAATGCTCGTGCAAGAAGTTAGTGTGATATTTTGAACAGTGTGATTCTCTATGGCAGTTTTGATGTTCTTTTTCATAAGAGGTGAAACTGTAGTCATTTTTAAAGCTTTCGCGAAGTTTTCGGATTTCGCGAATGCTGTCTTACGCTCAAAGTAGCCTTGGTGTTATTTCATTCAACGATGCGATATCGTTTGTGATATCACTTTTAACTTTGGCTTCTATAGCAGTTTTTTTGTTTTAGTGGAGTTAATTAGCGCGTGTGTGAATGCAGTGTTTGCTGAAGTTTTGATGATTGATGCCAAACTGGTGTCTGCCAGTGAGCCTAACAGCTCTTGTCATTTGATTTATTCAAAAGCAGTTCAATCTTCTACATGCTATTTTTACTCTGCTCCTTTCTTTTAGCTTCGTTAACGTCGATGAGCGATGCTGGGTATTCGCAGGTGAGTTATGTCGCTGATTAAAAATGAGCATGGGCATGGTGGTGCTGGTAATTTTGCATGATTTGTTGAAACTTTCCTGTTTTACTTCGTATATGGCCGAAACAATTTTTGTATCCAATGCTTTGTTTTGGTGTAGCTTCTCTATCACTTCAAATTCATTTGCCAAAAAATTTACACTTTACCTTTGCATTCCCTTAAAAGATTCTTGGGTGAGTTTTGACACTTGGTATTTACTCGGGAGAAAGATTGTTTTCCTTTGTAAAGCTGAGGAATCCCGTTTTCTATCAAAGTAGTTGAAAACTACCATTTTTATTCCTACGGTTGCTATCTGAGATCTGTATCTAATGCCATATCGTGACGTTTTCGTTTTGATCTATTTCAAGTTTAAGAGCCAATCCCGTCGCCAATACGAGTCAGACGACAATGCTAGTGAGACGTCTTCTATGTGCTCTGAGCGCTCGGGCCAATCTATGCCAGTATATCGCCGTAGCCACCTGCGTCCAGTCAACGTAGGTTATACCTGCTAATATGTATGCATATTTCGGTTTTCCAGAAGGAAAATCGGCTTAATGTACGTAAAAAAAGTTGTAATTATTGAGAAGGATTGACGATGCTCTTCTTTATGTATTGTTATAAAACTCGTTACCATTACCAGCGCCTTGCAGTTCCTCGGCCTGTTCAGGTACGTTCTGTATGCCAGTGTGTCTACTAACAATGTCGCATGTTTTGGCACGGAGTGCCAAGGTTACACTAGTTTCTCTTTGATGTTGTAAGCGCCTAAATGATGGATACGTAGATTAAACAAGAACTTTTGAGTTTACATTTTGGTGATTGAAAAAGGAGTTTTTGTTCTATTACATCTACTGTCACTTCTAAATACATATAGGTGCGCAAATGATACCTTAGAAGCTTCAATGCGTAAACATTTACCAACGTACTGGAAAAAATATTGGCACCCAGGGACAGTAATTTTCTGAAAGCGTAGTGTATGTATTGCCACTCAGATTTCGCCACTGGTGGACAGATATTTGCATTCTTAAAGTGCCCTAATGTGATTGAGAGTTTTGGCATTAGTAGCAGCGGTGCTAATTATCTTTCGTGGCTTCGGTGCCTTCTATCACAAGAAACCCAATTTGTCATCAGTTGCACGTCGCTGAATGCACGCACTTGCCGTTACTGTCACCTCCCATCTCGTTTTGCAGTATCTCCACTGCCCATTTATTGCTGCTTGTGGTAGCCGTATGTCAGCATTCATAGTCTTTGTAAATTTAAAACGCCAACTTGTCATAAATATTCCTCAAATACACTCTTCTTGGGATATAAGAATAAATACAATTTTTTAAGGAGTAACTTTTGTACTACTCAGAGATGCTCGTCACTTTCTTTTTAGTCAATTACAATTTGAGCATATCATGTGTGGAGTAATTTACACACCCACTTGAAACATAAGGTAGAGTTGTTTTTTAAAGAATATCTACTTTGTAGGGGTTCGGAGAGATAATCAAATTGCTGGGGAGTTCTCAGTGGTCTGAGAAGAAGGAAGGTCTATTACACTTGAAGGAGTATCTCCGATCGGGTCAACCTTTGAGGTAAGTGCCAGTATCACTTTTTTGCGTCACTACTATCAGAGTGTGCTTCTCGAATGCTGATTTTAGCGCTCTTTTCGAGAACTTGAGTCATTTTTGTTCCCAGCGTCACATAAGTTGTTGTTGCTTTAAATCATGACTACATGGCGTCCTCTTGCAAGCTCAACAGGAAATGCGGCGGCAAGTTTCTACCATCTGCTCCAATTTGTGCAGGGAACTATGGTTCACTATTGTGCCCATTTTTCAAACCCAAGATACTGCTTAAACAAGTGCTCTCATTTCGCTTATGTCAACTTTCTGTTTGTACCCATTTTATTTTCATGATGCGATTTTCAAATTCCTTTTAAGCTTGTTTCCATGCCCTCAGCCAAGACGCTCACCCCATTCATTTTAAAACACCTCCATGGAGTATGTATTGTAAAGCTTAGTAATTAGGAATTCTGGTTGGCGCTTAATTTATGAGAAACATTCTAAAAGAGGTAGGATACTTTCAAGTGAATCATGTCTACCTGTACCTTGCTTTGTCCTTCTCTCCAGTTTTTTACCCTAATCTGTTAAGTTTCTTTTTCTCTCCCCTATTTGTAATGCACTATATAGCTCTATGGTGGGCTGTAAGTGAGTTTTGTTTTTTAGCCATGCAGAAGTTGTACGTGTTGCTGAGGTTCTCAGTGTAATTTTTGGTGAATCCTCGAGCAAGGTAAGCCATCCTCTTGCAATCGATAGAATTCGACGAAGAAAAGAATGCCATTAGGCATCTTTACACACCAACTGTCTGGCAGCTTGGGAATGCTAAACTCCATTTTATGACACCTATCTAGGTAATCACTCCCTTTATGGAGACACTGCAGCTCTTCATCAAGGGCTATCATCAATTCCTCCACGAGTGGATCTATATTGCTATGGTACGGCTCTTTAATCGCCAAGGGCAGGAAGTTCTCTCAACTCATCAGAAGTCCATTGCTGACACACTTGCTGTTGTTCGGTACGTCTTTTTTGCCTTTCATTCCTGCGCCTTCAAATTTTGTTGCAAATAGTTTTTAGCAATAAGTAAGATTCTTAGTAGTCTCACTATGCCAAAGTATTTTTCTCTACTCACCTTTGTTGTCTCTTTGGTAACTAAATAATCTCCATATTTGATTTAAGGGCACTGTGGATACTGTACGCTCGGTCCTTTGGACCCTCCATTGAACATAATGTCTGGTGCATTTTGCTTACCTTTACCATTTCATTTTCTGCCTTCTTCGGAGGACTCCATTTTAGTTGCATTTTTCACTAAAGGCGACCACTTTCGCTGTCGAAGGACAGGATTTGTAGTTAATGGTGCCACTGGGTTGCAAGTTTTGGCGGTATCAAATTAGTTGACCCACCTAAAACACAACGGACCTTTTGTATGATTTGTCTATTTCCTGATCAATTTTTTAAATGTTACCCTTCCTATTTCGTCTTTGTAAATGTTCATTCATCCGGTTGAATTTGAATTATTAAGTTTTAACCGGATTTATCTTGACTATCTTTCTGAATGGTGGTTCTATCCTACATTCACCTGTTTTTGAACTACCCACGTTACCAGAATTTGTGATCGACACTTCGACTATTGCCCAATCCTTGCAAATACGAAAGGTGGTGGTGCTTTGAAGGGGTCTTTTGGAAATAAATAATGCGTCTGATCGATAAATCTCTCCTGTTCTCAGGTCCCACTTTCCCCTCAATTTGCAATTTGCCTGTTGCTGTCGTTTCATAATTGACGACGCGATGTCTCCTACACTGAAAGTGAAGGCACGAGTTCTGGAATACCTTAAGGATCTCCTCGTTATGATGCCTGTCGACGCCATTAACAATCCTTCCAGTGAGATGGTGAAGAGCATAGCTCGCGTCATTGCCTGGTCCACGGAACCAAAGTCGGCTGACGTCCGACGAGTAAGCATTTAAATCGAGGCAGTTTCCTTCGAATTTTTGGAAATACCAGAGTTTACTTGGAATTACACACAGAATACGATATAGTCCAATGATGCTTGTGCTCTTCATTGCTTAAATAAGCTTGAGTTGTTTTTGTAGTGAGCGTAGTGAAAGCAGGTACTACCTTTTTTTAAATAAATTTTTCTCGATCATAGCAATATGTTATCTTATGTCTGATGCCAAAGTCTTGAAGTGTTTGGGAGACTTGTGACAACTGTACATCACTAGCGCGGGAGCTAAATCATGCTTCTTGGCTAATAATGAGGTAGAGCGAATTTATTTGTGAAATTTTGGAATATCTAGGTCAGCGCCTAGTTTTTTTGCGAAAAATATTACTAATTTGTGGAACATTTCGACCTATGTACTTGGGCCTCATTTTAACTGCCTTTGTGAACTTATTCGCTTGCAGTTGGCAAGTCGAGTGGTAATAAAGCTTTCGGACCTCAACCCGGCCGCATTCGCCAGCGTGGTTAAGCAGATGCCAAAGGCTTCTCAGGATCAGTCAGCTAAACTACTAAAGACCTATCAAAAGACTGCTACCGTCAGCGCCGGCAACCACGAGACTACCTCTCCTGATGGATCACGACCCACTACCCGATTGATCAAGTGAGTTTCATCCCTACTTTTCCATGTTTGTATACTATTATTCAAGCATCATTTCCTGATTTTTTTGAGAAAAAGGCTCTTTCCGTGTGTTTTGCTTGGAGAAACTTATGATAGTTTCCTCTAGAACCTACTCAGCTTCGTCACCATTTTTTTTTCTGTTCTGATATTGTTGAAGTTGTAATCTCCAACCACTCCGCGGCATTAACTAAGGACTAGGGGCTAATTATATGAACGGCCCGAACATAGTAGCGTGGGTTATCCAAGGCGTTCACTTTTAAGGTAGTTTGCTCTCAGAAACGTGCATTTTTCGGCTAGGCTTGCATTGATAGTTCTTGGGCTATTTTTACAGACGTCGTTAATCAACAGCACCCGGGTGCGAAAATAGCACCAATTATTTACCCCACTTCCACACAACCGCTCTAAGGCAATATTTATGGAATTCAAATCATCTGAAATTCCAACAAATACCTAATCTGCACCGTAACAATGTAGTTTTTTTTTCAATCCATCATTAAGGCAAAACGTTTTCATATCGCTAACCACATTTTTCTTGGAATTCATTTCTCACCAACATTTCTGTCTGGTGCTATAATTATGTGATATCAAGAAAGGGTAATGGCAAGAGAAACGTCAAAAGAATGGCAAAGGTTTGGGCCGGACATTATCACCTTTCATATGAAACAGCGAAAGCAGTCTAATGGTGGAATTTTGTGGCTGCACGAGGAACGAGGCCTAATGCTATCTCGGACGAAAAGGAAATTACATTTAAGTTGTACAATATTGTCCTGCATTGAATCGAATCATTTTGATTTTTTGACTCTGAAAAGCCGATGAATTCTTGGGCATCAGGTGCATCCCAGGAATTCCTGTCCGACGAAGTGGTATGTGGTTTGAAAGTGTAGTATGGTTAGGTGATTTGGTGATAATCCCCTGTGTGTTTGTTTGTTTGTTAATGAGCCTTAAATTGACATTCAAAAATTGTTTCTTATTGCCAACTTTGGCGATGAAAGAAAGTAATCATGCAAAATAGTTTACGATGGATGAACACAAAGGGCAACGAATAGACGGTTCTTGAATCCTATTTTCTGCTAACGTTTAATGCATTGAATGTTTAGTTTCCGCGACGACTTTCTATTTCCACGTGATGTGCTTGTGTGCGAATCGTTATATCACCTTAGCCCAACGTTACCAAGGTTTTCGGCGCATGTTCCTCAATTATTACGATGAAAAGTTTTTTGGGAGTAATGCATCATCACCTGGTGGTGCACTATTGTGATCATACGGTGCAAACATTTGTGACTGCTATGTTCTGTTAACGTGCCCCTATATAACTGTGCAAAAAAATTTACCAGATGTTTATACAACTTCATGATTCATTTGGATTTGCTTTGTAAACTAGACAGGTTTGAATCCATCGGGTTTACCGAATATTTTGTGAGAGTAAAAGTAGATCTCTTAATCGGGAGGACTGTAGGATGGGTTGGAGCACATCTTTTCTTAATTATACATGCATGTGAGCAGTTGCATGCACCTCACAAGTCGTTGCATGAAGCTATGCGAAATTTTCGGATTTTTTGACTAGCTGATGACATTACGGATGGGAGACGTAAGTATTAATGCTATAGGTTAGTGGTGGGTACGTTTGATTGTATGTGCAAATGATAATTCTCCGGATATTTACTAACTCTACCTTTTTCTTTCCTGTTTGATCTGTGCTGTTACTCCTAACACCCTCACTTTGTTCGGCTAACCGGCGCAATGCTTTTGTTACCTGCGTTGTTGCTGCTGCTGCACTGCTCTTCACCTTGAATTAAACCCCTCCTCCCTTCATGGTTTTTGTTCATGCAGCAGCTTCCAGCGTTCATTTTCACTGAGGCATTCGGCTTCATCTCGGCATTGCGCTAAGTAATTAATATGGAGTTTATTGAGCTATCCTTTAACGATCTTACGCATACTTATTCAAAGTCGCAGTTTTCCACTATGCCTCCCAGTGAAATGGACTTCCACTCGACATGATCTGGGTTCGGGGAAGAGCCATTTGTGTCGCTACCAGTCGCAAACGTTTCTACTACTATTATTCGCTCTGAAATGTTATTTTTACTTGTTGCTTTCAGTTATGGTAACCTTTGGTTGGTGTATATTGCATTGCTTTTGATCTTTAAGCGGTTCTACTTCGATAAAACCATTTCTCACCAAATTCTTAGGCGTTAGTGGAGACCAAATAATACTCTCTGTTATTTTGAAATGCCACTTGTTCTTCTCAATCACCAGCGTTCCAGTTTGTTTTGTTGCCGCCTAAGGGGCGTTTGCATTTTCCACCTAACGCCTTGAATGTGATTTTCTCCACTCTTGTTATGCGTCGGTTTTAGTTATTGTGTCAATGTTATCAAAGGCAAACTAAGTGAATGTGGCTTCATATTTTACTGAAACTCATGTAGTCCCAAATAAGTATGGGCCTGCTTTATTGTTAAGCATTTTTAGAGCATTACTGTGTTAATGATTGTGTGTGTGTGTAAGGGCTATTATTGTACCTGAAAGTGAGCCATATTAAAGTACATCCAGGAAGTTGGCCAGGTTTGAACCGCAGTTTGCAAACTACCATTACTTTCCTCAAACAAATTAGAGATTGTGTTGTTTAATCATATCAGCATATCTGTCTTCTCACAACTTGTGTTGATCCTGTTATATTTAGTGACACACATGCACCTACCATCTGTTGTTGCTCACATAACCTTTCCCTCCCTCCCTCACATCTGATCTTAAGGCCGCAAGTGGGCAATGGTGGCCGGCCTTTTAGCCCCATATCGCCAACTTATGTACCCGTGGTACAACAGGAGGCTGATCATTTCCAAACCGCAGGCAAAAATCGATCGGTTAGCATTCCTGACGGTCGTCTGGGGGTGGATCCTTCTTCAAATTATTGTCAGCCGCCGCCATTGCCGCCACCCTATTCGGCTAACATGGTAACACATAACGGTCAAGTGGCCGATGGAGCACATCATTACTTTTCCATAGCCACCGGCAGTGGTCAGCTGCCTGCAGCAGGGGACTCCGGTAACATGCAACACCTCCCATCACAATACTCCTACCTTCCTGCAAAAAGCGTAAGTGACTTGTGTTTTGGAGGATCGCATTCATGTCTGAGCTCGGAATAGTGAACTGCTTACTTTTCTCCCTCTTATAGCCACAACAACAACCTCCGACCTCGCTACTCAGCGGGTTTAGCAACGATCGTAAGTTTTTGTAGTGGCTTGAGTGTCTGTAATGCATTTCCATGATGATTTGCCATTGTCCTACGATTGATCCCTTTTCAATGTATAGTGCTCTACCCCAAGTTAAAAAAGCCCGTCATCGGGTATCAGACATTGAAAAAGATACGCGGTAAGCCTACAGCTCAAGCCTTGATCCTCCCCACCCCCACCTTTCTCCGTTCCTCGTTATTCCACTCCCTCTCCCGCGCATCAGCATGCGTGCGTTCGCTTGTATTCCTGCAACTGCAATGGCAGCAGCATCGAGAATCGAGGCCTTCCATGAACTCTTCTTTGTTCTTGTTCGCTGCTCGTTTTGCTATAAACCCTCTTTCTTTTAATTTTTTGACAACTTAAGTGCGATCATTTCCTCAAAACCTATCACCTGATCTGTGGAAATTGAAAAGTTGAATTGAGTGAATCACCTCTCTCCACTCCCTGGTTAGAGGGCCGTGCTCGGGTTGTTGGGGCTGTTTTCTTATCCTTTCATTTCTGTCAGTTTTTCGCTACATTTTTTTTGTATTTTTTTTTGAGCCGAACTGCGTGTAAGCGAGGTCTCAGTGCACCCTCAGCAAATTGGGCTCCTATTTACGTTGTCACGTTGTTACTTGAAGTGCCACCTTCTCTATTTATAAATGTGCATGCCTAAATTTTGGGCCTACCGGAAGTTGCACCTTATCACATTTTCTGCATTTGTGATCTTACGTTTTGCAGAGTTGCCTCCAGAGGACGCCATTACCGAGATTCTGCAGGAACTCTCCAACTATAATGACAGGTACGATGTTATAATGCTTGGGTCAGTAAAAATAAGGCATGCTAACATGAGACTCAGTATTCCTTCCTTCCCTTTAGATATGAGCAACGGAAGGCGTGTATGTTGAAGCTAATCAAACTGCTACGAGATGGGACCATTCAGACTTGGGAAGAGCACTCAAAACCCACTCTACTGATTCTCTTAGAGTCTCTCTCAGACACGTCGGTATGCCACTTTTCAAATGGTATATTTATCCAACCTTAGGTCCCACAGACATGCTGGGTCAATCACTGTTAATGTTATTCGAACACATTGGGGTGCGATTCCTTTTACGAACATCCATGTGGGATGGGTTTATGACAGTAGTAATTTCAACCAATGCATTCTATTTGCTTCTTCAACATTTTACGGGTTAATATTTGATTCTACATGAGGATAGTTTAATAGGACGAAACTTTGTAGCCACATGATGTTTTTAAATAAGCTCTCCAATGGCTTAATGTGCAAAAGCTGAAATATTTGGAAAAGAACGTGCCTACTGTGCTGATACATGGCGTAATTTTGATGTCGCATTCCATCTAACAGGACCTTCCAAAAGCATCCACATAATGTGGTCGCATCTTAACAACAGTACTCATGATGTAGCGTCCCCAAAGTCACTTCTCACTGGTCTTAGGAAGGTCAGCTGAAGCGAAAGTGCATAATTTAATCGAACCTCATTTTTCAAAGATTATTTGCTACCAATAAATACTCAAATGGATTTTACAGGAAAAAATTTTACGAAACACCTTTTTAAAGATTAGAAAACTTTCGCCGAAGTGGGTCGCGGTAAGGAGTGTTTTGGCGTGACCGTTTGCTAACTGAATCGATGTTTCGTGCGTTTGTGAGAGTCAGTTGGATTTGGCTGGTCGCACCTCTGTGTGTGTGTGCGTTTTTTTGGAGGTCAGGAATGTCAATGCAGACACAGCAGTTAGCAATTTTTCCTTCTTTCCCCTCACCTCTTGGCGGTCAGAACGAGACGCGTGCATTGGCCTTGCGAGTGTTGCAGGAGTTGGTGCGCACACAGGGCGACCTTATCAGCGACTATGCCTGCCTAACTGTGATGAAAATTCTCGAGGCCTGTAATGACATTGACAAAGGGGTATGTTCACTTTTTCTTACTCCTCCAATCTTTCCTCTGCATTTTCTACACTTCGACACCTTCCATTGACAGCAGCGAGCATTTCCTCCAAGGGACCGAACTCATTTATATTTGGAGACGATTATACGCAACTTTTTTTCTGCGTTAGGTTTTATTATGCAGAACCAGCGTAGTTTGTTGTGGTATGTGGTGTCATTTGCTCAGTCGCTGTAAAGGTTGATAAAATTTTTGTATGATCTTTTCATCATATTAGGTGTTTTCCCATGCTTGTATTCTCCTTATCTGTCAACGACCATTTGAAGGCAGTCTGGTTGTGTGATTTGGATTTAAATATAGGCTGTGTTTTCTCGTCCATTCAGATGAATGCCTAAAGGCACTGCATTTTTTTACTGCTATTGACATTAAGCTGGTGTCATGCTGGCACAAGATGTCACTCATCGGAACAAAGATTTGTACACAAGCCACTTGCTTTTGTGACTTCACCAATACCGCATGCAATCATACTCCGTATTACCTCCACTTTTTTATCCCTCAACAAGTAATGCCGAGTTTAAATTCCTGACATAGACCACTCCATACTTTTGTGCACACATTCTGGAAGTTGAATAGAGGTTGATTGGCTTCTTTTTCATCAGTCCCAATAAAGAACTGGAAGAATGGTGGTTTTTTTATAATAAAGGCATGCATAATGTCACGGGATGCACGATGCCATTTACTGTCCCAATAATAACCTAACCCAAAGCAGTTACAAAATAAAAGGAAATTACCTAAAATGGTTTTCCCCAATTGTCTATTCGCCTGCATAAACGTCAACAAAGATGTTGGCGAACCTAATGTGTGATGGCGATTTTACGCTGTTATCTGCGGCGCAATGGTTTTCCATTCAAATCGTAGCCATCAATCAGTTAACGGGATCACTGATACACTTTATAATTAAGGTTTATGCATGGTTTCAGGGCAACTACTTCTAGCCCACCTTCGCAAAGCGTTTATTTGATTGATTTTTCTATTTCCTATTATTGCTACCAAAATGACTATGGTTATTGCTGGGGAAGAGTTTTGTGTAGCAAAAGTTGTCTCAGCCTTCCCGTTACGAGCTCCCATTGTACACACCCATGTAGCATGCTTGCATCCACATAAAAAGCGTTCATTGTTAAGAGGAGAAATATCTCTTCTATCGTAAGTGAACATGCACACCCTGTTGAGACGTTGGAGTTGCCTCTAAATGACTACTAGTTTGGGTGGCATAGAAAGAAGCAGTTGCTGAAAAGAGCACTGCAGATAGACACTGTTAAAATAGTCATCACTCCTCTGCTCCACACTAGGTGATTCGTTCGGCTGAGGAATGCGCACAGACAGTGGCGCGCTACCTCTCCCAAGAGCTTTGTCTGCGTCTCCTCACCACGGTGATCAACGACAGCCAGACCTCACTGAACTTGCCTGCAGTGAAGATGCAGACTCAGGTCATCAAAGTTTCCTCCCCCGAGCTGGTTCAAGAGGTCCTACCTGATCTCATTCCTGGACTCATTGCGGTAGGTGGAATTTATACGGCAACGCAGCTCTTTTTCAAAAATTTGCAAATATATTCTAATTGGTGGATAGTTATTGCATAGGATGAATTGTTGAGTCTATTTTCTACCTTTGATTTCACAGATCATCAAAAACTTACTCTAGTCTTACCTATCACTTTGGCGTTTCAAATTATCTGCCCTGAAATTATGTGGTGAATGGAAGGAAGAACATGAACCTTAAACGATACTGAAAAGTCAATTGAAAGATGAGAAAGTAGAGACTATTGAATTCAGTACTTGGTTAGATTAAACATTTCAAACTTTGAGATTCATTGCACTGAGACGGCACTTGAGGTCCCACGCAGCCTATGCAAAAGGCTCGCGTGAAAATTGGTTGAGGATCACCTATGCTCGTTAATGCCAATATTATAAGGTGGTGGCTTAACTTACTGCTCTGATTTTATGGCTTGCAAAAGAGGCATTAAGTGAGAGGTGTCAACCCCACTTCTAGACGAGCATTAAGGGGTTGTTTATAAGGAAGTAGCTAATTAAGGCAAACGGCAGCGGTCAACTTTATACACTCCCCTCAACCGGTGGTTTAGAAGAGCAAGATGGAATTGAGGGGTTTGATATCGTTTGTAAAATTTGGCACTAGGCGTTATTCCTTAGGTGTATTTTTTGCATATTTTTTTGCCGCCTTAGCTGTGTCATCACTATGTCAGTCATTCTGCCGCTTGTGACTTTGAATAACTCGATTTACTAACCCATTCATGAACGCAGACGTGGGTCGTTGAAACCAGCGTGGAGACTAATTTGTTCCACATATCAATGCTGTCAATGCGTGTCTTAAAGTGACCGGCGTGTAAAATGAGTTTGTTGCGTCCTTCATAATAGCAACAGTATTATATGAACCGGAATTAGCACTAACTCCAAGCTTGGCAGACTAATGCGATACAGACAAGAGACGTGAGACGACAGCTACTGCTTGCTAATGCCAGTCGTATTTTTCCACCTAATAATGGATGACGAGGTGGTGATATTTTTCATTGACCTCATTTGATTCTGAGTTGTAATCGTTGATTAGTGGAGTTGCATGACTTTGGCAGTAGGTGTAAAATTTTTAGAAGTTTTTGGAAGAAGATGAACCAGCAAGTGGCGACGCTCAGAACATTTACTGGTAGTTTTATTGATGCAGCTTCAAAAAGCAAACGTTCCGAAACATTGACGGTTTCTTGTCAAAGGGGGTATTGTTTCTCCAAACTTAGTTATGGATGTTAAATGTTGGCATTAGTCTACTAGATCGCCAAGATTAAATAATTTTTTTTTTCTGGCATATTGCGGAGTCTGTAGGACTTACTCAATTTCCATCGGCAGTTATCTCCTCTTGTGTTGCCTTTTCAGGCCTGCAACCACGAGGACAGTCACATGCGCAAAGCCAGTATCTTCTGTCTTGTACAGATTGCCATTAAGTTTGGCGATGCTGTATGGGACTATCTCAACGAGCTGACTGCAAGCAAGGTAATAAATCGAGTTAGGGTATAAATTTTCCTCCCATGTTGCGCTGCATTATTTTCTCTGGCACTAAATAGTATCCCTAGGTAAGCTTTCATGCTCAGCCTATTGCCAAATGCACAGGGGCAATTAGGGCAGGATTGTGTAATGCACTGATAAGTTTTTGAATTTTGCATATTAGCGGGACATACGGAAGCAAGAGCTTTTTGCTCTCGACGTCATCACGCGGTTTGCAACCCTCTTCATTTATTTTTTTTTGAATTCGCTACCTATTGTAATGTAAGTAGGCAACTTGTGATGCTGCTGTCTGTTTGCTCTCTTAGACTTATCATCTCTACTGCTTTATTGCTAGGCCTATTTGTTTGGAAATAAGACGCTTTTGTTTGATCAGCAATTTGGGATGTGGTGAAGTGATTTCTAGAATTTACTTCATGCTGGTGTTAACCAGTGTGAGCTAAAGTTTCGTGTTTAGTCTCGTTAACTCATTTTACGATGGTGTTATAATTCGAATCGAGAATTGGATTGGCATAATTGGTCTCGAAATTATTGGCTGTAGCTGTATTTCTCTGTTCAAGCAAAGATTTATATGGGTTACTTCTGTTCATATGCCTTTTAGAAGCGTCTTCTGCGCATATACATTGACAAGGAACTAGAGGGATCTGGCAAATCGAGTGATTCAGTTCGCATAAGCGGCAATCTGCCAATCGCTTGAAAGCACAAGGGTGAAGAAATCCCAGATTTTTCTCCTAGTTTCTTCCCAACATTCTTCTCTTCATATTTACTTGGGGTCTTCAAGTTCTTTTTCCCCCTTTATTCTCCCTTACTCCCCATTATTACTCATGTATAAATCCCCGCTTTATGCATACACGCATCGTTGCAATAATCTTTCTCTCTACCTGTTTTATCGTTCACCTGCATAAACATTTACTCGATTATCTAATATCCCGATCGCTATTAGTCCGATCCAGTTCAATCCCTGTGGTCACCGTGCTTTCATTTTGCCACATCAGTGCGTGCGCGCCCTAGCATACACATCTGTTACGTCGACACCCCACTGCTGCTACCATTTCCATGTCATTTCTCCCTTCCTGAAGGTGCACAAAGTTCTCCCTCCGAAGGATCATATCGGCTGAAAATAACGTTAAGCCAATACAACTTTCTCTTCACTGAGTATGTTGACCTCTGGATGTGAGAATCGTAAGCGCTTGGGCCAGAGGCAATACATGAGAAGCGGTCTTTGTGGACCTATTACATTCCGTAGGTTGAGCTGCGAATGCCGATTTCGTGGTGTTTCGATTTACTCTTAGTCGGTTAATTTATCCTTGATTTGGAATGAGGGGAGAGGTACTTTAAAGTTTATTAACAGTAGTTGGCAGTGGAAGAGTTGCACTGAATGCTTCCGCATTTTGAGCAACAAAATCAGACTGGGAGGTGTGTCAGTGTCAGCTCCCTTCGCGGGCTGTTTTTGCTATTAATTGAGTTCCGTCCATCTGAAAGTGAAAGCATCATGTATGGGGCAGGAGAGTGATATGCTCACACACTAACTGGACAACCGATTTGTCAGTTGCACAGAGTAGGGTGATTTGCCTATTGATTAAGCTGCGCCTTCGACTGCACGGGATAGTTCGAGACTGCGATTTGTACATCAAATGTGTTCTGTCATGGTAATTCTGTGTGTGCTCTTGCTTTTTTTTATTCAGACGTTGATAGGGATTAGTGCTCACTCAAAAGCACAAATGCTGATTCGCTCACTTAAAAAAGCGATGGAAGAGTACACCCAATAATCGCCTAACCGGAAAATGATGCAAACCAAATAATACATTGGCTGACAAAAGCTGCACTGTTTACTAAACAGATATCAAAATGATGAGAATAGCTATCGACGCATACGAATTATCTCAGCAATCTAAAACAAGGGCTGGATAATGCGCAATACTTGGATGGAATGTAGCAATGGCCTCTCCCAAGGACCATATCGTGACCCAGTATAAATGCGGGTCTAATAAATAAAGCATTGTAAGGTTATTAAAATTCTACCTCAAACCACATTATTTCATCCAACGTGTTTGGCACGTTGCCTGCTCTAAAACAACACCATGAGAAAGATATTCAAGCTCTGGTTCAGTATTTGGATTAGGTCAGTGTTAATTATGGATGCACACCTGATCATGGAAATAAGAATGAATGAAGAGAAACCTTTTACAGACTTAGGGCCTGAAGTATAGGGCTTATAATCTAGAAGGTTAAAATCGTGATTCCAATTTTTGAGTTAGTTCACGTGCCTTATTAGTAATCCGCCGCAGGTTGATATTTTAAATAAGCCAATTGTGCCTTAGCAAAGGGTAAATTGGTGTGCGTTTGGTTATGCCTGACTCCGATGCATATTTGAGGTGAGTAGGGTGCAAATTTCGCAAAGAGATAGTAGTACTTATCGACTATGTAGTCGGACACCATTTTTTTGCATTTGCATTAATAAACCGAGTAGATACGTTGGTGTGATACTACTCTATTTGGTTGTGTTTTAGAATTTACTTTATAAGTTAGCGTTGGCAGAATGTCTCTTCCATTTTAGTGCAGTTATAGGCCAGTTTCAAATTTCTTGGTCAGTTTAAGCCAATCTTAGGTTATTGCTCTGTTTAAGTTCATCGATTTATCTCTCGAAACTTATAGTGTAATGTTTAATACCATTTTTGGAATCTAATCGAGATGTCCTAATCCTAGATATGGTTGCTAGCATTTGGCATTGTTGGTTTCGAAAGTATCACGACATTATTGCATGTATGTAGTCTCCATTAACTATAGTATAACTTGTTTTCGTTTCCTACAGTTCTGACTCCAATTCTGTCGATTTGGAGTGGAAGCTGCAGCTAGCCAGATCCGAGAACGCTCGGTTAAAAGCTGAACTAGGTTCCAATGTCAAAATCTATCAGGAGCATTTGGCTAGGGAGAAAAAGGAGACGGAGATGGTTCAAGGCAAATACGAGAGGTAAAATGCCAAGTCATTGTAATTCTTCTGCTATTGTTTTGGAAAGTAGAATTTTCATAGCCAGATAGAAAATATCTGAGCTGTATAATACAGGTTTCTGTGGCGCAATTGTCCTTAATACAATACAGTGTAGTGTAGACTAGAATAAAATGTGATTACCCAGAACTGCACGCTTGGCCTAACGAGCAAGGATGAACTGTGGTTTTCATTTACGTTTAGGCTCCTTGAATCGCATAATCGATTGTTGAAACTAAACTCCGAACTGGAGGAAAGATTGCTGGTAGCGGTACGGCACTTCACAATTTCAAGTGGTTAATTCATCGCCTTTCTTTGGGTTCCACTTTTTAAAGCTCTTACTAGCCTTGGATGCTATTTTTCATTTAACAACTACTGCTGCATTAACATCATTTCTTTACAGGTTTCTTAGATTGTGCTTTTATTCCACATTTTCTTCTTTGAGAGGGGTACATTTCAATTCTTACTTTGTTGCTTTTAAACTTGTCCTTATGACTTGCGACGTGGTATGATAGAATGCAATGGGTGTGATTCTGTACCTTTATTGAGTGCTCATATGAGACACGGGTTTTACGTCTCAGATACATTGTTGGGGCTTGGAAACGCCTCTGTCTCACAACATTTCGCCAACAGAACACTGGAAACCTTCATTTATCCTCTGATTAACGCATCAGAGATGAACTGATGTTCATTTTGCTTATTTCTAGGTTGAGACCTTACAAAAAGAAAGGACGGAGTTAAACGACCAGCTTAGTGTTTTGGAAGAGAAACTTGCGGAATCAAAAGAGACCATAGAGCGCCTTACTACAGCCTGCGTAAGACATCTCTTACCATTACACCTTCCGCAAATACGCTTTGTGCTATTTATTTAATAATTATTGCCGCTACTATTTGCATTAAAATGCCTGTTGCTTACTGATGCATAGTGAGTAACTTGTTTTGTGGCGCACATAGGATTCGTACAAAAAAGACTGCAAGGTCGCCGCAGAGCTTCTTCATGCTGACCCCAGCCGGTTTCTTCCCATCAACCTGGATCATCAGTATTCTTCGGTAAGCCTTACAAAAGTGTGAATTTATGGGAGACTTGATACACATTCCCTCTTCATTCTTGGCGTTTCTAATTAAACAATTTGTGCTGACTGGCTTGGTTGCAGCAGACGACACATGCAATGCTGTGTAGATAAGTGCCTCGTGTGTGTGAACTTGTGTGCGCATGCATACGTGAACACTGTGCGGACAGAAGAGCCAATTACTTCATTCATAAACATCTGAGGCTGCCTTTTACGAAACCTCTAAACTGCAAATTTTTCCGAAAGACTTGTCGGAGCTGTTTTATTTTGGAAAACACGAGGACATTTGACGATGAAAAAGGTCTTTTCTTATCAAAATAGTGATGAGGCAGACGTAGCGCTGAACGCACGCGTTCTGTAAACCGTTTTATGGTATGAATCGTAGTTAAGAAGAGACTATAATGCCTTCTGTGTCATACTACTGTTTTGGCTATAAGTAGCGTCAGTTCTGTTCCCTTCCCAATCTGCGTGCATCGAAATCTGTGGCCATTCTAAATTCATTTCTTTGCTTATAATTCACTAAAATCTATTGTTTTGAGGTTTGTTTTTTCCCGCTCTGTTAGTACGTTCAGTGTTAATGTCACATGTATTCACTCTGTGTTCTTCAGTTGTTGGTCATTGTTACCCGATTGCATCGCACAACTTCGTAAGCTAGTTGAGCATAAAACAGCCATGTAGATTTAGAAGTTTTGGGATGGTGGTTGCTTACATTCTCTTCTATCAGGAAGAGGTCTGGCACGTAAGGCGGCTCTCCTCTCTCGGACTTAACGTGTTTAACGTGTCAAATGACCAAGTATGCGATTTGAATGTTCACACCTCCAGATGCCCTGTTAATGCTGCTTTCTTTCCTTTATTTGTGTACTTCCTATCATTCCTGCGTCGAATTCCTCATTTTGTGTCGCCTACTGGCCCTATATTATCTTTATGGCCTGTAGTACCAGTGCGTTTTCTTGTATCTTAGAGCACTTGATGTCGATATAACCGAGTGGTTTATCGTGTTGCTCTTGGCAAGAAATTTGTCATTGTATGAGTGGTTGGTTTCTTTTGGTTTAAAAATTGAACGTTTGCAACGATAACTTCGGTTCCATTTTTGTAAAGTACTTCAATTATTAAGTGGCTCGGTGAGTTAAACCACAAACGTCCTCTCCAGTGTTGTTTTTCACTTGGGCACTACTTGGTACATAGGAGCTAAGTCCATCTCCTTTGTTAATTTAACCGTCCCATTAGCATTGCTTTCGTCTCTTCCAGTTGGGAGCTTGATTGGTGAAACCGGAACAAACAAAGTCGTGAATTTCCTACGAACATGCATGTGCATTTTATAACACAATTAAATGCTTTTTGAAGGCTTCTTAGAATGCTTCATTCTTAACCAGACAATCTTTTCTAACAGCTACAGTACTAGAGGACAGAGGTAAATATAGCCTCAGAAACTTCGTTTGCTCTCTTCTAATCTTCATTTCCACCCTGCACATTACCATGAGGTTGTCAAATACTAATGCTAACAGGATTATTAATGGCAACACGATTAGGGCGATGTGGAACAATGTGGCAATTCCATCCCAACTAAATGCCAAATAGGAAAGCCTCTACGATAGCATAAAGTACGGGTTCTTTTGTCATCATGGATAAAAAATAGAACCTTCCACTTGCTGGTTAACAAACACTGGGTGCCTTTGCGTTTGAATTGTTTTGTCCTCAAAAGTTCTAAACAGTTGTGTCTGGCGTCCACAACGCAACCATCATGTACAGCCTTCAGTGAAGGAAGTGTGGTTCTTGCGTTAGACATATGGCGCGGGTGGGGGATTTGATGGTAGCCACCAATGTTCTTGTTTGTTTGCTTAACAAATAGCAAACTGAAGTATAGGATATATTTTCACTGTAAATTGTTCAAAACAATACAATGATTTTTGAAGTTTATTGTTAAGTGAGGGCTATTTGATTCGCCTTCTATTCTTTTTGATTGGCTTATGGGCTAAAAGCTGTTTTCAGACAAAATTTTAAAATTGACAGGCGTAATTAGCATGACCGTTAAGTAGTTGTTTTCAAGGCCAAACGATCATTCTGAATTCAATACATGTTGAAGCACTGCTGTATATAAATAGGTTTCGAAACCAAGTCGGTGCAATACCCCGCAATGGCACCTTCTTGAAGGACTCACCTTATTTGACAGCAATTCAGCTTTTGTAGCCGTTAAATCGAATTTGGGTGTTAATTTGAAATAAAAGGTTGATATTAGGGAACGGAACCTAAAGTTTTTCTTTGTATTACACACACAAGACTGACCATACTTGTTTCAAAGTACTCACAATTTACAATCGGTAATGGCGGCACTTTGTCCCCATCAGTTCATTTACTTCTCCATCTGCAGTCAAATGCCTGTTCTGTTGTCTGTGTGCACCACAGTCGAAACATTTTCTACTTATGGTAAGTAGCCTGAGGGAATAAGTAATTCAGAGTAGTGTATTTCCTTTCTTACAAAGAAGGAAGAAGATATTCGGGCTGAATACGTATTGCTGGTGTTGCGACAGCCCGTGTCGGTCACTGAAAGGGTGGAGACAAAGCCCTCAATGATCGTCAAACCACAGTACGACTTTCACACCGACTTTCATTTGTTTTGGTTGGAGAGTTTGCGATCCCTTTAAATTTTCACTTTGTCTCGAATCACAGCAATCAACATTGCAGCAGTTTAGAAAAACGAATTAAAGTGAATTACTTAATGGGTCGGAGCAATTAATGCTGATACCTTTAATCCTACCAGTCCATTCCTAATATCTCCTTGGCTGCCGTCGAGATTAACTATTGTGGATTTTTGAAGCCTTACTTTGTTTTGGAAATCTGTCTTCCCTACGATTCATTTAGATTCGACTCCTTTGTCATCCTTAGAGACATTTTAGTTTAGGATTTTGGATAGTAAAGCGTAGTAAGGTGTTGGTGGTCCGCTAGGCATATGAACTGGTCAGGCAGGATTGTGACCTATACCTTAGACTGAACTATGTAGTTTAGTTAATTAGGCAACTCGAGATCGTGTGAACTTACTACGTGGGAATTTTGCATTTATCTGAACGTTTCAGCCCTCCAAACATCGGGAAAGATCGTCCACCCCTTCAGACGAACATTTACTTACGGCTCCTACGCACTATCTTCTTCCCACTACCTTTCCACCCATCGCCCTTTACTCCACTGAGCAGCCAGCCCTCCCGCGGCATCCTTCTGGAACTTTGTCGTCCCAGTCGAGTGGCTGTAAACCGGCACCTTCTGACGGTCTTATTCTCGAGATTTAACTTTGACATGCTCTCTCTACTATTATTTTTATTTTCAAGTGCCTTGCTTGCTAGTGGTTACTGGCTTTTTTTATTACAAAGGCAGGTGAATTAGCACTATTTAGTATCTTGCTTTTAGCTGTAACAACAAGTGCCTCCAGCAAATGCGCTAAAAGCGGGTGCTGGGGGTTCCGCATAGTGTTGACCTCGTTAAAAAATGCATTAAGACCTCCGACAACTTAATTGGTAGCATTCACATTTTTTGGTTGTTTAAACGTTCATGATTCGTATTTGGATTACATGGAAGATTCGTAGTGATCCTGCATTTGGCTATCTCATCGCTGTCTCCTTAGCCTATGGTCCTGCTATTGCATCTTGAACACATAATCCTTGTGCTCCCAACTTTTATTCTTGTTATGTGCCCTACAAGGGATTCGTTTGGATCCATTGTCGGGCTTTAAAAGTCTTGATTGTCACCGGATTCGGGCTTTTCCAAAAATCAGGTAAAGTTGTTTTGTCTGATGTCACGTTTAGGCGTAGAACACATTTGGGATTTAGGTATTGGAACACGCACCTTTATGATCTTCATCTCTGTCTTTTTCGCTACATCATAAAGAAGGCGACTGACAGTTTAATCATGGGCTCCTCCATTAAAGGCCAGTCAATAATTTAATCGTACCATTGCCGGGGTGGAATATCGGTACCTCAACTAACAGCCGTCCAAAATCGCTTCGACGTGGAATATTACATGGAGTTGATATTCACTATGGACAATCTTTATACTCATGACCTCATTGTGATCACAACTAGCAGGTTCAAGGCCGCCTTGACACCGTTGACTCTCAGTCTCGGTTGGTGTCTTTTCCCATTTTGATAGACGAGGGCGTACACAATAGTACGCGACTCCCTTACGTCGATTCTGCATTGTAGCTCTCTTCTTGTGGGTGGTCCATTTTACGAAGGGCTCAGTTTATGCATCTGGATTGCCGCAGAAATGGAACCTTTTAGATGTTATTTTGTTTTGGTCACCAGAGTACTCTCAAACTTCATTCTCATCCGAGAGCTGTTACACTTTCTCTTCCACCAGTACTCTGCTGCGGCTAGGGCTGATAGTCCATTCTCTCTTAGATGATGTGAAAGTCGTGAAACATTTATCGCCTTCAGCACAAACCTCATTTACGACGATGTCGTCTATCATCCTATCACTTTTTTGTTGTCTAAAAGAAATGAACAATCCTCCAAGCATCTTCCATGCGAAATTCCCTCCACTCAAAGTCATGTGCTTGCTGCAGGCCAAAGGCCACGTAATCGGTTGAAGATGGTCAGATGATGCTCGTTTGCTTTTTCCATTCACTCAGTAGATTCTCTCTAACACTGATCTCCAAGCAAATGAAAGATTCAATTATTTTTTGTCTCAAGGTTTTACTCCTTGCAATCATTGTGGAATTAGACCATGATTGTTTAATTCTTCCTAAATTACGACAAAATATTCGGTTGTAGTATTTATTACTGCTCTTGCATTTCAATGTGACCTTCCATTCCGATCGATATGTTGCTTCGAATTTTTGATCTCTCCATAGTAATTTTACCGCTTCCGATGCTAATCGTCACCACCTACACAATGCCTACTTCAAGGCCAACAATACAATTGGTTTTGTGAGTTTTTGGAGGTAAACAAATAAAATAACTGGTCACGTATTACTCAAAAGCAGGTTGTCACTCAAAGTGATTGCAGTGAGCATGTGAAATCGTAAGCTCTCCCATTGTCGAGATTATCATTTATCTCGGATTCTTCAGTGCTACTACAGCACTGACCACCCGTTCAATTGCGTAGCAAGTGCCCTTTCGATGACATTAATGGATCTTCGGAGTATCCTTTTTTTACGATATCAAAGTGGGAATTGAAGGAGAGGAATGAACTTTGCCATTTTCGAAAGGGAGCCCCTAAAGCGCAGATTGAAGTGCTGACAGCCAGCTTGCCAATTTGGCTAGGCACTAGACATCCCATTCAATCATGTCAATCGACGAACACACTGGCAATGGCGGACCTAACAGTCGTGCAGCGCCAAATCATTTTCGCTCCTAATGCCACGTACACTATGGTGCACATGATGATTTTTTGTTTTTTGTTCTAAAATCACGATCAGAACGTACATCAAGTACATTCATTGTGAAGGCCGTACAAAAAAACAAGAGAACGAAATGGTGGAACACGATGAATCCTCATAAATCCGTCTTCACTCTATCAAGATTGTGCCCATATCCCATAGTTCCACTTTATTTTCATACTCATCCACTTTCAGAATGCTGTGTTTTGGTTCGAAGAGAGGAGAGAAGAACAAGCCAACATGTATCAGAAGAAATTCGTCTCTTGGTTTTATCGAGGTCGAACACAATATCATAGCAGTAGAGACTGGGGCAGTGGGGCTGGTGGATAAAAAAGTTGCAAGAAGAAGGGGGAAAAAATTCAACTCATGAAAATGTTGAAGCTGATTGAGAGAAAAAATGCTAATAAAATTAGACGCAATTTTGGTGTCAAGCCTCGAAATATAGATATTCATTTTTTGGCTAAAAAGAAGGAAACCAAATATTTGTCGAATAAGCATAATATTTCAAGTTTCACTGGCGTAAATATTGGCTAGATGGAGAATTGGAGAAAGGAGGGAGGGAGGATGATCAATTAGACAGGAGAAAATGTGAAACCCCCATGATTTCCAATAAAGGAAGGTGTATTGCGAGAATTGCGTGGACATAAATCGTTCCGTTTGCAGCTTGAGGAAAACCTTACAGGTAAAGTAGGATGTTGAGAAGCTAGAAAGGTAGGAAAAGTGACAATTAAGGAATCTAGATTGAGAGGAAACAAACCGAGTGAATTTGGAAAGTTACCTGAGCACCTCCATAGGAGTTGCCAGTTCTCATGGTCTCGAATGCTGTTCTTAGACGCGCACAGCAGATTATGTAGTCGTTGAATCGCAAGATACGATCGCGATTTGAAAATCTCAAGACGACACTTGTGAAAGTTGCATTATCAATGTGATAACCTGTAAAAGGGGACTAGTTTAACTCAAGTCTTCCAATAGGTTGTGCTGTCTCATTTGTTTGACAACCAGTGACATTGCATACCTGCACAGTTGAGTGCATTTCGAAGTTCGAAGGTGCTCATAGTTCCACTGTTGTCGGTGTCAAACTTTTTGAAGATAACCTGAAGCACAAAATATCAACTTAAGAGTAACAAGGAGGAAATGGGGAGGAGGTAATAATAACTAAACGGAACCAACCTTCCAAAGGCGCAAAATTTCCCAAAGGATTTTGAATTCTTCAAAGTCCAAACTACCTGATCGGTCGACCTGTAAAAAAATGAAGCCATTTTGTCTTTTAATGCCCAAATTTAGTGCGGTGTTTAAGGTGAGCCAATGGAAACATAAACGCATTAAAGAGGTACCAGAAAAGAAGGACATATGGACTCACATCCAACATAGAAATAAGAGAACGGCAAGCTTCAATGCTAAAGCCGTCAAATGTGAAGTCTATAAAGGAGAAAAAAACATGAACACTTTAACTTGGCATCGATAATCGCTACAATCGCAACAAACACACTCACGCAAACCGTTGAGAGAGTGGGTGTTAGGGCCAACAGGGGTTATGCTCTACAAGGATCTATCCATCTTTATGACTTTGTCTGTTAGAGGTTATTTCTCACACCTTTCTTTACATTGACAGCAGAGATGATGCAGGCGCATTCATTTGGTGGAGCATCAAAGTATCCTCAGTGGTGCGAAGACAGTAAACGGAGGTAACATAATTGTGACAGTTGAAATTTCTTTCCCATTAACAATAAGTAGCACATTCTGACGATCAGAATCATGCAAAATGTTTGCGTTTGTGTGTGTGTGTGTATGGGAGAGAGGAGAATAAAGGCATGCGGCACAACACAGTCGCTAACTACCTCATGCAGAAAGGAGAAGAAAAATATAAACATAAACTGGTTGACATAAGAAAGTCGAGGATTCTACATGTGCCTTTAAACTGAGTCATTTTTGTGATGAAAACCTCCATTGAGCTTAGACATTTGCAGTAAGAAAGACCAGTTAATGTCTCAAGCTTCAATCTATGTGGCAAAGTTAAATGAAGGAAGAGAAGGAAGAAACGGTCATTAGTTAAGGCACGGATGATGGCGCCCCTTCAAACACCATTACTAGGATATGGAGAGACTGAAACGCAAGCAGGCAAAAGCAAGCACACACCCATCAGTGGCTATGAAACCACGAGGTTAGGAAACACAGCAAGGGTGGCGACTACTGACTACACACTAGAGGCAGACAGAATGGGTGAGGGACGACAGAGAGCAAAGCTAAATCGCACCATGTTCACCGGCTTCGGAGCCAGCCTTGGCGCCAGAAGGGCCGTTCTCCGCAGTGTCGTTCTCGGCCTTTTGCCCGAGGCCACAACACAGCAAACTGAAGCCTCTGGAGGTCGCCCGAACTGTGACTGGAACTGGTGCGGGAGTCGGTGCCTTGGTGGTGCCTTCACGACCATCGTTGAGCTCTGAGGAGGGAAATTATTAAGGTTGTCAAGACTTTGGTGCTGCACACTCATCCACCCAGGTGCGCAGGCACGCTGGACGGCCGTTGAATCTCTCCCTTCCTTCTTCCCTCTTTCTGTGCCCTCTCTTGCGCATTCAATTATCCACCTCCATCATCTCCTCCCCACCTTATCATTTCACCACCATCCATCCATTCCAATAGTTCCAAACAGGCTCAGAGGACTGGGCTTCTGATCAATGGGTGTGGGTGTGGAAAAATCAACAGTGGAGATGGGTCACTGTTGAAGAAGATGCAGGGTCACAGAAGGAAAACACCAATTTCAATTTTGCTGCCAGGGAATAGAGAGTCACATAAATGGGAAGGAATGAAGCTGTTATCAGATGCAGGAAAAGAGAAGTGAAAAAGATATCCAGTTTCTGTAAAACAAGAAATGTTATGGCCAAAAAGCTTCACACTTTGTGGACAGTGTTTCTACTTCTTATTTAGCGAAATATGCGCTGTTTCCATTTGAAGCAAATCCATTTAGCGTTCTGTAAATAGATGATTCCGTTTAGCACCTCCTTAAAACACTTCATAATTGGAGCCAGACGAGAAGTAAACGTGCAACCTTGAAAGAACCAAAAAAAACGACAACTGCGGAAGAAATACTGTAAATCCTACACTAAAGGATTTGCGCCAAACTGCAAAACGTAAAACCTATTTTTGGCTTCACACATGATGTAGCCTGTGTTCAGTCAAGTAATGCAAAAGCAAGATTTAGAGTCATAAAAGCTGATACACCCATTTGGGAAGCTGAGGGAATAGACATGTGGAAAGATGGGAGCAGTAGCAACCACCTTGACGCTAACATCACCACAATAACTATGTGCTATAGCACCCGGATTGGATCGTTTGAGCTTGGCTTAATCACCAACGTGACAGCCAGCCAATAGCGCCTCTGATCCTAAAATAGCTAAATAGCTAAAAGGTACGATCTCTAAATTATTCACGGGTACCAATAGCTACGGACATGCGAATTTGACAGGAAGACGGTGTGCTATTGCCACTATTATTTTGCATATGGCGTCAATATTTTCGTCTGGTGAAGGTTTGTTACGAGTTAATCATAAGCTCCAGTTAGTAGAGAATGTCTTTTAGAGAAGTCGAGAGCGGAAAATGGATTGACATCCATGAAGCGCACCAACATCCTGAGTACCACAATTAAAGTCCTCAAAAAAAACATAAGTTGGCATTCGCTTCGAAAAACAATTCCGGCGAGAATAAGTGCTACCTTTCTGGGGTAGTGCCTTGACCTTACAGAGGTGCCTCAATGTGATGGAACACATTGAGTCAGGGTATTTCAAGAACGAACTGACTTTATGCACTTGTGTTGGGTCATTAAAGGCAAAAAAGCAAAACAATCACAGCTTTTGTTTTTCATCCCTTGCCACCAGTAATACAGTTCTCGAAGGATTAAATCAACATCATTGTCTCCACAGGAAGAGGCTTTTGGGTGTAGCTATTGGGGTTGGCGAATCTCACCGATAACCCTTCAGATTACATGTATGGACAGGGGTTAGCTGAGTGAATGACCATAACGCCCAACTGAGGGCCAAATGCTTTTATTAGCGTGACTGAAGATCCATGCAACTTAATGAAAAAGTTGTAGGGAAAAGAAGGTACCAAATAACTTCCAAAGAGCAAACAAAAGACCAAGTAGTCACACGCACACATACACAAATTGGAGATCCGAGGAAGAAGAACTATAGCAGTGCGGTCAAGGTAAACAAGTGTAAAGCTTCAGGCACAGGCCAAATCAGTCGAAAGCAAAGCTCACATGCGTATAAAGTAGCAACTTATGCTGGTGGGGAAGGAGAGGCAAACAAAACCAAATAAGACAAGTGAAAGAATGTAAACTACTAACTCAGGTTGGCAGAAGCGTGAATGGTTGATAAAAGGGAGGAAGACGGATATAATTTTAGAGGGAGCAGAGCGAGGGTAGGAGGGAAGGAGGAAGGGCGTGCACAAAGCCAAACAACGGCGTAAACCTCTCTCCTCTATAACATAATTGTGATCCTGGTGGTAATGATACATCACGTACAAGGCACTGAACTACTGGTGCGATTGGTGCAAAAGCAATTCAAAAATTGTTAGTAGTAGTAATAGTAGTGATAAAGAGGAGGACAAATAGGTGGATAGACTGAGAGTTGGTGAGATGATTTGATGGGTCGACAAATGAATGGATGGAATGGATGGGTGGAAGTGCGTACAGGAAGACGAGAGGGGAATTCAGCAGCAACACTGCGCATCAAGTGCTATGAAGGGGAAGGAGGATGGGAGGAGCGGCGAGGGCAGGGAGTGGAAGAGGCGATGGGAAGAAAGGTGGACTCACCTTTGGTAAAAGCAACATTAAGAATATCGATCAGCTCGTCAGCCGTGATCTCTCCATCGGGGCCGCAGACCTTTTCAAAGGCATTCTTCAGCGCCACTACTTGACTCTCACTAATTGGCTCTGGCATCAGTGCACCCTAATTAAGGCAAAAGGAACGGCTTAGGATCCACAGGGGAAAAGAGCTGCATGAATATGTGTACGGTTCTGGAAGAATAATGGACTACTTTAAGTTATCTCGATCAGTCTATCATGCGTGTTAAATTAGTTGGAGGAAGACCTGGATAATATTTGATAAGACGGCATCCCTGAGTGCAAAGATATTTTTTTACTGCCATGCAAAGACATTACACTTTCTTCGACGATCCGAATCGTTCTGCCTTTTAGTTGAACTACCTTTTAATTTACAAGATGAAGGGAGAAGAAAAAAAACGACTCCAGATTAATAATGAATGAAGCTATGGCAAGGAACTCACCTCTCTACAATAAAGTCGAATAAGGTCATGCAAGTTATAACACACATGCTATTTGAGGTGAGAGATTAAATAACCAGCAATCTAATCAGATATTGGCAATGCTATGGCCCGCTTGGACCGCTATAGCGCACAGATCGAGAGAAAAATATGGAATCAGTACAAGCACCACAGTTGAAGAAGTTTATTGAATTAGCAGTAAATCCCTACATCACTTTTAAAGTATTACATTCTACGATGAGGCAAAGAGCATCATTTCGTTCTGATGCAAAACATCCGACGCAAACCTCAGAAAGCGGTTCAATCGGCGGGGTAGATACGTGGGCCTAACTACAAGACTAGCATTAACTACTGTAGTTCCCCTAACACACGCAGAGCACTAATGCAAATGAGTAGCGCATTCACGGCCTCACGTCTGAATTATGTAAATTGCAGTCGGTTTGGGGCGATCCAGCCGGAGCTTGACTCTTAGCAGATAAAGAGGGAGTCAATAAAAAAATGAAACCCAAAAACAATAGAAGATGGGAAATCTCAAAAAAGCCGCCACAGCAAATTCAACACTGCAAATCAAAACAAAACACTTTAAGTGTAAGAGAGCGATGCCACAATTTTTTGCCTCGGTCAAAAACTATTGTGAGCCAAAGCTTGTTGTATCTGCGTCCCAGACCAGAGCACCACACAACGTGCTAACACACACAAAAAATCAACTTACGGATTTTATTGGAATGCCTTTCTGATAATGTAACACAAACATTATTATGGGAAGAAAAACAATAATTTCACTATTAGTCGTGAGAAGTACTACAAAAATTTTGTTTAAATTTTAAGAAATTGTCTATCCTTCAGACGATCTTAAAAGTAGCTTAGCGATGACTACAAAAAAGCGTTTTCACAATCCTTGCAAGAGCATTTAAACCTTGAGGAAGAAAAAAAGAAACATCAGGAATAGTGAAACACAGCATCCATTCGAGCTTGCATAGCCAGAGATTTTGAGCAGGCCGACCATTCACACAAACAGTACAAAAATTGGAGGCAGTGGTCTCAGCCCAGAAACATAGCATGTACAGGAGTAGTGATAGGAGGCAGCAGATAAGTACTGATCTTTTGCAAAAGCAAAAGACAACTTACTGGCTTTGCAGGTCCCATTGGCTTCTTTAAGGGGATTGCAATACATGGTGAAGACCAATTAATCGGGAGGCATAAGGGCAATAAGAGCACAATCGAGCCAAGTCTAGCAACGCGATAGTTTGGGAGTCAGCTTTTATACAGAGTGCTGGATCTACAACTACTTGGAGATTCAGGCTACTAGGGGATGAAATACACATCGCTTTGTGGCACTTAATATCATTCGAGTAAAGCAATGCAACTCCACTTGTACTTGCGGAGATGGATGACAACTGAGAAAGGTATGAAACACATTCACTCTACAAGTGGTGAAGTTTAAAGAGTTTGTGAGCTTTTGAGTGGAGAGTCTTCATCAATACTTCATTGCAGTTTCTCATGAGAAAGTAGTAAGCAGCCTTAGCGAACATCATAACATTACAACCTATTGCTAAATAGATCAAGAAAGGATTGTAAGGTGATAGCAAGTAGATGGAGTGCTAGGATAACGTAGCTTCAACTTACTCTCCATTTTATGAGGTCAGAAGTTATTCAAAGAATGAAGTGAAATGCAAACTAGTAAACATGCAGGTAGACATGGAAATAACTAGGTAAACAATTCTACAGTGGATGCCCATCCATGCTTCACAGATGACGTCAAGTAATAGAATTTGGAGCACTGTCATGCACTTGATGTTGTAATCAGGAGCTTAAAGAGCCAATCAAGTACAACAGGCAACACGAAAACGCTGCACATTCTAATAGCCTTAAACTCACCTTCTTATCTTTCTAAAATCGCAAATTAATTCAAGGCATAGATTGAGCTCTGATAACCCTCCCAAACATTTAGGTTGAGCGGTAGTTTAAATACGAGCAAGTTTGAAAGCTGGCGCCCGTCAATTACTCGTCGATTGGCGAAGAAGGAGCACCTCTAACCGGTAGGGAGAGAGGTTCAGTTGTCAGTCAGTGATGGGTGCACATAATACAATGGTAGCGCGTTCACCCTGGTTTAGTCACAGACTCACTGAATACACCGCCACCCAAAACAAACGCCTCAGCTATGATTACACCAAAGGTGCTCAGATGATGGAGGAAAAGTCAGTGATAGAAACAGAGTAGAGTAATCGTAGTTGATGAGAGAGCTCGCCAGGCATAAGCGTATGTATGTGTGGTGATAATGAGTATTCAAGTTGGTTTGGCAAACAACTGCATGCTTGAGTACCCACTATTTACCCCCAGTGTGCGCATAATTGTGTGAGCACTTCAATTCCTGTTGTCAGCACCATCATCTTGTGACATGCTGGCATGGTCAGTCTTCATTATAAGTGTATCTTCCATCGATTTTGAAAGACTCCAGACCCTATTGTCAAACTCTTTGCCAAAGCAAGACTAGATCAAATTTTATGAAATGCACTAAAACAAGTCGTTGAGGAGAAAGCACTGTATGTCACAGGCAGTAGGCTATTCTGGAACGGAACTTACTTCTGGTTCTTCCATTCCAACAGAGTCATCCATTTGCCTAAAATGACAACAAAAATAAGGTCAACAAAACCAAACGGTTAAATTAACGTCGGATCGGTGGGCTTATTTCGACACCTTAATGAGGTAGACTCTATTAGATGCACACCTTGAATCTCCTCTATTAGCTCAAACAACGTCCCAAAGGAGGAAAATTGATAGCCTTTCATTAATAAATAGAGAATGGAGTAGAACCTACTCAGCAGTGCTGACTTTCTCTGAGAAGATACGCAGAAGGAAATCGGCACGCTCGTTCTTGGCGAATGTGGACGGCACAATGACGTACGTTCCAGGTGGCAGACGGAAACGACCGGTTACCTCACGAGTGTTGATGAAGGCCGGAGATCGCGCTACTGCGGCATTGTATTTGAAGAAATTTAAGTCCAGCAGACCCTCATGTCGTTCTTTTAACTATTCAAGCAAAGACAACGTTACTATTTCCTGTTTCCAGTTAGTGCCACAGGATTAATAAACTATGATACCATTGCAGAGGTTGCACATAGACCTCCTTTGTGTCATGTTGTCCTTTCTGAATGAAGACATAACTAACCTCTCGGAAGTGAAGGAAGTTTAATTGGATTGAGCCCAACAATAACTTTGAAACTCACTCCATAAACCATGAAACCAATGGTGAGTAATTCAGCACCCTGTTTACGCATTTTTCGGCGATCCTTTTGCATCAGGCCGACAATCAGAGTTCCCAAATTTTCATTGTCGTCGTCATCAGCATCGTCAACCTCCACACGGTACTGAGGATTCGTCCAGAATGTTTCTATAATTAACACGACAATAATAATCATTAATTAGTAGTTTCCACTCAAAATACGAATTAATTTCGACATGCTCTGACCCCTAAAGGGTGGATAAAGTTTTGTAATCGTTTAAACGACTTTATCGTAAGTACACGCCTAACCGCATCAGGTTACTCTCGGCAAACACAGTACGATGCCCGAGTTCAGTGGATGTAACGAAGTGCCTCCAACTTCAGGTTCTATGTAAACCGATAGAGCAGCTGAACCTCCTATCAAACATTTTCCAGGCCAAATAGCTAAAGCATAGTTTTCTAGTAATACAATTTCAATCCCCTTTTTACATAGTGTATAGGTAAAATAAAGTGCAAAACAAAAAAGTGGTAATCACATTTCTTCTTGCCGAAAGTGAATGGCAGACTCTGAGCAAGGTTGTGCAGTTTATGCCCACCTTTCCATACGCACACACAAGTAGGTGTCGCATAAAACCTCATTCCCAGGGCCTTTGCAGACAAAAGAAGACGCAAATTAGTTGATCTATAGCCTGACATCCGAACACAGAATCAAAAGTACACAATGAGAGGTGATACTACTGACACTACGTCTTCACCTTCGAAGGAAGGGAACTTTCAAACTGTGAGAACCTTCAGAACTTACTAAACAATACACAATAATCGTGAGTAATCGTATTAATGGTGGTTTGTACCAGATGATGGTGTTTTAGAGATCGTGTAGAACTTTGATAAATAATTCTTTTGGATAAAAAAAAAATTTCGAGCGCACCGAGGAAATTGCGACAGCCACCAGCGTTAACACCAGGTTGCCAACCCCCATGCTCAAGGGTCATCTCAAAGGCCACCTTCTTGCGACTCTCGTCCATGTTCAACGACTGCGGACCGAGAGCGCACATTTCAATCTTCTCAAATTCGTTAACAAAGTCATCGTAGCACATCCTGTCAAGAGAGTAGAAAAGTCAAAGGAATACACAATTGGAATTGAGATGACAAAGTTGAATTACATTCCTCTAGTGTGAATTTTGAAGTGGTTCTCAAAATCAGTGAAATGGAAAGTATCTAAGGAATTCAAGAAGCAGTAGCCAAGCTATTGCACTACAATAAATGATTTATTTCAATTTCCATATGGGAATAATGCAAAAACAATTAATGAATGTGATGGTACGGCAACCAAAAGGAGTTTGGATTGTTGTCACTGACACCTTCTTTCCACTTGACTTTATCAAGAAACTTCAAAGAAAATAGAAACCGCATCTTTTGAGAGAGGTTTGAGCTTACCAAGACGGAATGAAGTAAAACTATTAATGCCAAAAGTGCACGACAATTTAGCATGTCAAGAAATGTGACAAGTGGCAATGAAGCAGAAGGAAATCTCCTCAAACTCCATCAAAAGCAGAAAGGCAACTGGTTAAATACACTCCTCTGATGTAATACTTCTTCAAAATTTCGGCTACTAGACATGCCTCTAGTCTGACATGTGGGAAGGCGTTGGCGAACTTTGATATTTCTGTGAATCAAAACATGGACTACTGCTTGAGAATGCCTTTCAAAGAGTAGCTTCTGTGACATCATAGCCGAACAGTGATTTCATCTTTACTCAATGCCGCCGTGGTTTAGGGAGTTTGGCATGCAGAAAATGTAGCTGAAAGACCTCACACCTCCACCAATGAGGCCCCGAAGACGACTGCAAACTAAGTTTACACACGTAGCATAAAATGCTGGTCGAGTTATGATGCAGCCGCTAGACTTGCCAATGCGCCAAACTGGTGCCACAACCAAACAAAAAGGAACCGTTTCAAATGGATGAGAGGTTGGTGAATAGGAGTGAGTGCAACAACGCAGGATAGACGCAGCTCACATGGCAGAAATGCATTAATTTTATTTATCTAATGGTTCGCCTGCAATGTTTTACCATTTTCGGTGGGCAAGACGACAAGAGGAGAGGAGCATTAGACCTGAGGGATGTTCAAGCGCCTCGGTAAGTTCTAAGCTTCTATTTGGCAGAAAATCCAAACAATTCATTACATCAACTCCATGCCAAAGCATCTACACGACAAACCAGCCAACGATCAGTGTACAATGCATCAGAATTATATTATAAACACCAATTTCAACTAAGAATTAATTAATTACGTGGAATTTAGATTATCGTTGTTGTTTTATCCTTACAAGAGCCATACACCAAAGCATCTAGTCTTTGTGACTCAACACACCCTGGTAGCGAGATTGCGACAAAGAGTGCTGGCCTTTCAAGCTAGCACAATGACGCCGCCTCGCAATATGCACATCAAACTGAAGGCATGCTAACAACAACGCACACACACGGATTGAGAAAGCCTTTTAATGCAAGGACTTGATGCATTAAAAGGGGAGCCATTTTGAATAATTTATATTGCGAATCTCATTAAATTACAATCGCGTACTCCTCTGGTCCCGCGAATAAAAGTTTTACTACATTATGATCCCCATATGTGTCTTGAGCTGCTTGAATGGACACATTTAAAGGGCTTCAATCAACCCTTTCGTTCACCATTCCACGGTTATCTGACCCTGTACGGATGCCAAAGAGGGGCTGAGAAGCGTCCAATTTTGTTGTCTTAACGCATAATTATCCCCGAATAAGTGTTGGACGATCAGTTGACCAATCATGTGTGCGACTGAATGGAAATGCACGCAACCACTTACATGCAGACATGAGAGCGCATAGCGACGAATGCACGTCCATAAATGCCCCACTTTAGTGAGGATGACATTTATGATAAGGGTCCAATATACACCAAATTGCACAATTATGCCCACTTTAAGTGCAGACACGGCACAAGGAAGGAAGAGGAGATGTAAGAGCGATTCTGATTCCAGCAACGTTCATTTGATGGAAAAGGATGTGGCGAAGTGATGCTTAATGTAATAGATAATAAATGAGAGAAAATTCGTTGCTGAACTGCTGTCCACTAATAACCTGCCCAGCTACCAAGGTCACATCAATCAGTGTGCCATAAACCAGCGCGATACTTAATGAGCCAAAGTACACATTGAACTTTACTAATGATAATGTTTGGTTGCTTTGGCATTTGATACGCCGATAACTTGTGTATGGTTGGACTTTTAACTTGGGAAATTTCTCGAAGTACAGACCAGGACCCATGGAAAGGTGGCTGGAATGACTTTGAGGAGTCTCCCTCCCTCTCGCAACCAAGACATGAAATCTCAATCCCCTTAATTGAAACTAATGGAACAGGAATATTTTTTCCTCCACATAAGTTAGTCAATTTTGCAATCACATTTGATAAATAGCGTAAAATATCATTCTCTCGAAGGTACAGACATGAGAGAGATTAGAAGAATCGTTATACTCACTAGTTAGAGGCAAAGACAACAAGTTTCTCTGGAATGCAATGTTCATTTATGATTTTTTTTTGTGCATTCCTTAGTAAGAATAAACATTTATAACTAGAATTTTCAAGAGAGATGCACGGATATGACATTCTGCCTTAGGAATCTCCAAATCATGCATTGAAGATCGAGGATGGAAGATAAGAAATATGAAAGCCTTGATCGTTGGCAAAGAATTTGTGCATCAACCTAGTTCGACGAACGCCCAACAGACCCGCGCACGTCCACCTGTCTTGGATTTGTGCACGCAACATGATGGCCGAATGACTCATTGGCTAGACCAATCCAGCAAGCACACACCTTCTAGATGCTCTCTTTTGCTATCGATGTGCGGGTGAAAATGGCCGAAATTCAACTTACCAAAACTCGCCGTCGGCTTCGACGCTGAGGCCAAGTTCACGACGCTCGCTGTCGGAGACCGTGCGCCACTCCGGAGAGGAGTCACCCCAACGGCCCTTCCATTCCGCCTCGTTTCCCCAAGGATTGCGGAGACGGAGCAGTTGTACCGGTCCTGAACTCGTGTTCACCTGAATGGAGAAGAGAAGGAGGAAAATCGTTTTATTAGTTAACAGGTTATAGTACAGACCGTTGAATTATATCCTTTACTTGCTGATAAGGTCAATGATAACTGTGAAAGTCAAACCACCATCAACACGTAACCAAGGCGGATAGTTGAAAGTGACCCTTAAAAAAGAGTGATCATAAAAATACTTATCATTCTGTATAAGAACTGAGTCATAATTGCCATGAATGGCTTTTAATAACAACTAAAATTCGTTGCTGCAACTCACCCTAACGCTACTTTTACATCCCATAAAGGTTAAATCACTTTCAGTTAAAGGATTGGACCACGCGAGATCACAAAAGACATCACACAAAATCATGGTGTTAAAAGTTGGCCTGACATATGTACCGAACTTATAACCCCTTTGGCCGTAACGATGACCCAAATAATAGAGATGACCAAAGGACTTGAAAAATGAGTGATCGCATCCCCTCAAAACGTCGGATCGGAGTAGGCGTTGGCAACAGGTATGGGAATGAATACTCGTGTGAGATTTCCTTATTTTCTTAAACTGTTCACCAATAAAAATAAATTAAAAAAATAAACAAAAAGTAGCCATTGAATGGAAAGGTTTCCACCAGAGGCCCAAAAGAGCGTTACCGAGAAAAATTAGTCAAATGAAATGCACAACTAATCCATTGAACTAATACTTTCTTTGCGGATTTATGGATGAATTTGCATGAATGAAGTTCCCAATACACCTCTGTGAACTATATCAATTATTTAAACCCAATCGTTGGGACAAAGTAAGAGTGTGAAGTCTGACAAAGCCAGATAAACTAGCACGTTTAGGTAAAAGTCCAAGAACAACAAAGGAAGTGATGGCTCTTCTTACTTGGGCAACTTTAGTTAAGGAGTAGGCATGTCCACGAATGAGACCGTTGGGCTGTTCAGCCTCCAGGACATTAGGATCAGGGCTAATGGAACAGGCCATGAGAGTTTGCCGTGCATAACATTTGGTCAGGATCTTGAACAAATCCGCTGGTTGCTTGCCGCGGAGATCGTAGTATTCGGCCAGGCCACCCGTGAAATCCTCCAACGCCTCTATTGTACTGCCACCACGAAGGCTTTCATAGGAGCCAAACAACCTGAGAGGAAAAAGAAAGTAGTTCAAATTAAGCTAGTGGAAAAGGAAATGGACAACCAAAAACAATCGATCAGCATCGCAGAATGTGCCCATTGGCTGAAAGCCGAGGAACCCTTGATTGGACAATGAGATCGAGTGAATGGTTTCCCTAAAACTACTCCATTATTTATTTGAAAAAAAAGTATTAATTCTTAAGTACAAATCCTTCGTTATGCAGGTGATGTTTAGATAAAGCAAAATATGGAAGTTAAAGGGAAGTGAGAGACACTAGCCTTCGTTAAGCTTTAGTGCACAAAACCAATCTGTATCACTCCAAAGTACGGAGTTCACTTGAAAAAAATTCGCTGAGACTCGAGGTTGAAATACTGTCCTAGTGTTCAGTGACTCGTGAATCAAGTCCTCGATAAAAGGTCAAGAAGTAGCATGGGATTTTCTCTCAAAAGGACCTCTTTTGTTGATCAAAAATAATGTCCCTATTGAGAAATTAAACAGCTAGAAAGGGCCCATAGCAAGATCAAATAATGGGAGTAAGGTGAAGCCAAAGTTGCCTAAGCAACAATTGACACACAAAAAAAGGCGTGGTCAATTAGCCAATCAAAAACACGCATGAGGATTGCGATTGTCTCAAAAGCACAACAATGCTACCAAAATCAACTTGGAGAAGTTGCAGCATCAAAATCAGACAACCTACTTGGCGTATGCCTTTTCGAGGAGAGCTGACCAAAATTCATCGCGATCAACGGAGTGCATGAATACGAGGCTCCCATTGCGAGTGGGTAGACGATCATCCACAACCACCTCGACCCATTCACCGAAACGCCAGAATACAAACCGAAAGACACCACAATAATCCCTATCGAACTCTTGGTCAGGTGGAATGACCTGATCGAGGAGATCTTCGTACAACGACAAGTTTGCAACGGCCGCCAGCAGCCAACAGTCACCTGTAGGATGGTATCAGTGTCACCTATCCGAACTGACAAGTTCTACGCTCTCAGGTTGCATTTCAATTCTATATCACGAAGGAATCACCATTAATGACCACGAGAAATACAACAAGGTTTGCCCATAATAAATAGGAGTGGAATGGCGACTTGAAGGGTTATTTCTATTACCATCAATCGTAAAAAAACCATCTGCAATTAGATCATGTTGGGTCAGTTTTTTCCTCCTTGCGGTAGTAAATACACAACTTCTCCTAACAGACATATGACGAACATTACTTCAAGTTTCTTGGTTTAAGAAGCGACATTTTTGCTCAACAAATTTGTCCAAAGCCTTAGAATACATGTTTATTTTAGGGCATTCGCTTGGAGAAAAAAGCGACTACAAAGTAATCTGCAAATCTTGTTATCATTAAGCAGATGAAAAGCTGTTTAGACCAAAAACTCAGGCAAAGACCATCGCCTTTTCTAGAATATCGCGTTTAATTTTTGAATTATTTGGGTTTCATCGAAGGAAACCAAGAAATCTGCAACAAGTCCTCAAAGTGTTATTTTTATATACGCCAATGTAGATCACACAAAGTTACTTATTGCATCAATGTGTTTGGGAGTGAGAAATCAGGAGAGCTAAAGAGACTCACCCAATTCTCCCTGACGCACATCAAAACGGCTTGTACCACCGGAAACAAATTTAGGGTTGCTGCAGAATTCCTAAAAAATGAGATAACAAAACTGCACTAGTCGTAAAAGGCGATGTTATCTCGTACAAATGGAAACATAAGGGAGATCACTAGAGATTTTCAAAAAAAGCTAAAAAGAAAAATACATATCCAACAATTCAGACAACCGTAATGGACAGAAGGATAGTAAAGTGAGGTAAAATTAGGTGTACGTTGGTGAAATTGAAGTGACTATAACCAAAAAAGGTGGATACCTTTGCAATATGAGGCCAATAGTCTGCCTTTGGGTACCACAGACTAAAGCCACAGATGAATATATAGCAGAGTCAGTAATGCGAATGTTTGTGGAATACACTAACGGTAGCTCAGAAAACAGGAATCCAAATATCGCTATGTCACTAACATCAACAGTAGGACTTTCAGTAGAGAATACAATTGGGGAAGTAGACAAATGGAGAATACGGGCAGGATAGTATGGTTAAATAAGGAATAAAATTATACATGTGGTCGTTTCCATTGGATACCACGAGGGGCGGCCGTGGAGTAGAAGAGAGAAGAGTCTTCAGCGGGGAAGTCTGGATCCTCAAAGAGTTGACCAGTACCTCTTAGTCGATCCTTAATTTCATCATAGGTCATGCCTTTGGTGCTAATTTGACCTCCGGTGGAGGAGGGCACGGGATGGCGCCTAGAGGTGCCCGAGTCGGAATCCACATCGACACGGTTGCGTAGATGGTTGCGAAGAGCGGCGCGTGGATCCTGGAAACGGCCAAACTTCACACTGCCTGGATCAACGTTGAAGCCAACTCGACCATGAGACTCAAAGCCCTAGTATGAATGAAACGGAACCAAGGTGAATGAAAACACGAAGCAAGTAATGAAGGTTTAATTAAAGAAAATGAATGCAACCCGGCTAAACTGTAAAAGCAAAGTTACAAAGTGTTACGAAAGAAGAATATGCACTTCAATTGATTTGTAGAATTAGAAATATAAGTAGCTGAATCATAATGCTTTCCGATAGCAGACAATTTTCAGGTTATCCATAAACAATACGGTATCGGTTCCTCAGTGTTTAGATGAGAATGAGAAATTCAGTACGCTTATTCACAAAAGAACACAAATCTTTGCATCCCTTACAACTCGATGCATACATGCTGATTCGACAAATAACCAGGTCCACACAGTAAGGAGCTGCTACTGTACCATGCAAAAATTAATTGCGAACCTCTTTTAATGGTTATCTATTAAGTTCGTGTTGCCGACTTACAGTAATCACAGACCTATTTCCATGCGGATCTGTTGAAGTCATGACTCTTGGTTTTAGTGTTATGCCAACACTACTGGAGTAATTCGAAGTCCATCCAGTGCTGACCATGGTTTTATATGCGCACAGTAATAACTCCCACTCAGTGATTTGGCGATCTGATTCGCTAAAGCACAGAAATCAACGCCTCGACCTTCACGCGAACCTCTATGAGCTCACACCTTGACCCAATGTCTTTGAGAAAACAAGTCTTAGCGCATCTAAACAAAGTAATGTTGTTCTAGGTTCATTAGCAATAATGCTTGCAAAATTCAATTTTTATTTCAATTTAGTAACAGATATTTTGCGCGTAAATATGGGCTTGTAGTTGACGCATTAGACTTTTCAATCCCTATCAAGAGCCGCAGAAAAATTCCGATAAATGCAAAGTATGGCTATTATAAAATAAACGGGTGTTCGACTTTCAATGTCAGTGAACTTTATCTGCGCTATTATTTTTGATAGTATAGCCATTAATATTAAGAAAATTATCTTGCTAATGGGGGGTCATACATACTGGAGCGACTCGCGACTATTCATTAGGTATTGGAGGAGCTGAGTGCAATATACAATAGTTTGTTGAAGTGTACTTTTATAGGTGACAGGTGTTCCCAATTGGGAACACGAATCACGTGCGTGAAGCCGGCGAGGCGTCTCCCTCCATCTAGTATTTCCTACTCGCTTCATCTGCATTCCATTCCCCTACTTTCCTAATAACGATGCCTAATAAATCGTCTGCAACCAACTATCTCTTGAAGTCTGAAGATTAGGAACCAGAGGGTAGACATGCAGCTCTTACAGTGAGACCTGGCCGATTGCATTTTTCCGAAAAAAGCCTTTAGCGCTTTGTTTATGTGACTACCTGACATTTGGCAGTCACTTTAGGATTTGTCTGGTCCTTGGGCCGTACTCAGGCCCGTTTGTTCTGTTACCTTCGGAAAATTTGTATCCAGTCTCACTTACTGCCTCCTTCCACCCTATGAGAAGTCTTTGGACGCTACAAAGCCTAGCAGTTGTTTGGCATTACCCAAAGCACAGTTCACCGCAAAGGAACAGTACGGCTACCAATCATTGTTTAAGAAATTGTCAAATGATACTTTAAAATACTTTCGAAAGTTAAAGTTCATCTGGTAAAATAGAGATGAAAAGTCATTTCGTACTCGAATCCGTTGCGTGAGGATCATACGGACTCCCTTTCTGGGTGGTATCTGCTATCCGGATCATCTATACTCTATTTCGATTCCTTCTGTACACATCGCCTAATAACGTTACTTTAACTAAACCTCTCTTTAGGTCCGAGGTTCAAGGACATGAGGGTGGGCGCGCAGGCTCTATAACAACATCACCTATTCTAAGCGCATATGATTATCTAGCTGAGCCTACGCTTCTAGGCTCGGTATCAGGTCATTTACAATGATGTAGTCAAATGATATTTTAAGTAGCTCCGTGCATACTTGCTCGAATCCTTCAGCTACCGATGTTTTTATTTGTGGTCACTTGACATCTGGCGGTGGCTTTGGTGTTCTTCTATCTCTTGTAGGCGTGCTGGCTTTCTGGCCAGACGCAGGCTTAATTCACTTTCTCGACACTACAACTAAAACAAGTGCCCTTGCTCCATGTTATGGCTCTTGAGTTCTATCGATGATTTCCAACCTTATATGATTTGCGATCTGCCACATTTTAAGAATGACCCATAGTGCTGAAAACTGACCCTTTATTATCATTAAAATTGTTATTTTAGCATCACAAAAATATTTTAAAGAGGAATACGGCACAGTATTGTAGTAGAACATACGCCCTCATCAATCGGGAAGGGATGTGAGTTGATGTAGTGCTTTAGAGTCCAAATCATCCCTCAAGAGCAGTGCCAAGGTTCAGACAAATAACTTATTCATTGAAGGTTACCCACTTTTATTGTCGGAACTGTTAAAAGGCATAGACACTATTGATCACTCAGCAGCGATTTTGCACTGTCACCCCGCAATTCCGCAAACACCAAACGATTCTCACTCTTACTTCAAATCCTAACATGCGCCAATTTTTTTGCAAATGCCAAAGAATAGAAAATGCTAAGGGTGCCAATGAAAAATATGCAACATTCTGTCAGAGCACATTTAGTACACAGCGGACCCCACCCCACATAATGAGGGTCAAATGGAGAAGACAAAATGACTCTTTTATGCAAAGAGATATTTGAATTAATGGAGTATGGTATGAGTGGTTAAGAGTTTTTTCATTGACTTAGCAACCAGCGTTTGCATTTTAGTGTTTGTTTTATAAAGCGAAGTCTGAAGCTAAAAGTGCTACTTGTTATTCACAAGTGTATGCTGCAGCGTGCCGAGACTTCCCATAGGGTGAAAGAAGGTAGTAAGTGAGGCTGGATACATGTATTCCGAAGAGAACCGAAGACCAGCCCACGAGTACAAGGGCCAGACAAATCCTAAAGCGATCGCTGAACGTCAGGTGGTCACATAAATAAAGCATTACATGTCACATTACCTGTGACGTAATGTGGCACCCGCAGAGGGGAAGACCTGAAGAATAGCATTGAAGTTGCACTTGTAATGCTTGTAATCCTTAAGGAGATGCGGTCATTAAGCAAGAATCCCGTGCTGAAGGAAGGTGCGGATCCTTATCCCGAGTGGCATTGGACACTTGCCTTAGCTATACCAAAATTTTCCTGTACTCTGTAGCAGGTGCGTAATAAAGCTTCTCAGAGCGATCTTCAGCTTGTGAAGACGGAAAAGCATGAATCTAAGAGTAGAGTGATACATATTACAGCAGTATTTACATGAATTCGTGTATAAGGGAACGAATACTTTGTAAATGAGGTCACCATGTCTATTTTTAGTGGTAAATACATGTGACAAGGCAATGTCAAAGCACATTTGTTTCCATGCCCAATGCTTCGGGTCTCAGCCCATTTTATAAATAAAGCTGTATTATTCTTTTAGTAAAATTCTGTCAATTCTGATGCGGCATACTTTTTTCCTAGCGATTCAGCCAAGTACCAGAGTAATGGATAGGAAGCAAATGGTCTCCCATCTCAGCGGACTCAAACTAGAAAACTAGGGAAAAAGAAAAGTAGTGTGGCTTCACGATGTGACAAAGATATCTGGTAACTCACTTGGTTATGAGCACTGATTACTGTCGCGGTTATTGTTTCTTGGATTTCACACAAACATCGCTTAAAGTGAAGTGAAGCCTCTTGAAGTCCCACCATACTCTCTATCTCAACATCATTTTAAAGAAGAAAAGAAGACGCGGTGTTATGACGACACCCGCCTTTCATTTATATAAGTGCACTTGCCTTCCATTGTGGAAAAGATTTTTAAGAGAATTCGTATCTCTTCGGACGTAGATACGTATCCGCCTCGTTGAATTTTAAATTCCCACTTAAACTATTGCAAGTCTCAGCTACGTATTTTGCCATGTTTACCTTTTTTCTTTGATTTTGGGTCGAATAGAAATTGGGAAGCTAGGAAAAAGCTGTGAAGCATTTTGTACACGGGCAACATGCATCGTACTTCCTAAATGTCACTTTATCAGAGTGGCAACAAAACTTGGCAACAGCCGGCCTTTGGTAACATTTAGAGTGGCACGACCCATGCCATACAAACTGTTTGTAAAAATCCGATTAAACGTCTTCTTGGCTTTCCACGAGATATCCACTTTAACGGTCTCCAAAACGGGCAAAGGAATAAGATTTGCACCTTCAACTTTGTACGGCCGATCAACAGCAGCCCAACTTGAAAAGGCGGCTGCCGTATTTATCACATGACCATTCATCTCAATCTTGCTCAATCCATCTAATTAGCGGATCATCCCTAAAAATGTAAGGAGGTATGATACAAGAACCGAAAGTGCATTGCTGACGTGAAGTAGGGCTAATGGACGACTTACATGGCCTGGAGGCCAGAGTGCTTAGGAAAAATACATAAGGCGATGCTCTCAGTGATGGCAAGACTAGGACGAAAAGCAAAGAGTGAATCAAAGTGTTGCATAGACTGCCTCCCATATTGAAGGCCATTATTGTCACCGACCTTTGATAAACTTTTGCAACGACTACTGTGGCACAGGAGTTAGCCGTAGCAGCCATCGAATCTATATGTAACTAAGACAAAAACCCGACCGTAAAGACACAGATTTCCACTTTGTACTTGTAGTGTATCAGACGGTTCCTTTTGTTTGGCAACTGAGTTAGGAGAAAGTGGGAAAAGCCATTTATCGCACTTGCCAATTATTGACCGCAAGAAAACTGGCCCATAAGTAATGTACTTTGAACATGGAAGAGTTTCAAAGCACCGTCTTGGAGGTCGGGATCCGCTCATTTAACGTCTTGCAATTTTATTACCCATCCATGAGCTGGGTGATAAATGAGATGCCTTAATTTCGTTTTATTGGCTTCTCAATTCCAAGTACCGTAGACGGCTGGATTTTGAACGTTTGCAGACAGTTCACGACCAGTCTGTGGCGCTCTAATTGATGAGAATACGGAAGCCATGCACACGTTGGGTAACCAGCAATACAACTGAAGGTAGTGACCATTTAGGATTGAATGTAACTTCTACCACTAACTATGCAACCTAATGAGGCTTATCAAAAGATGACAATACCATAGTAGATTTTGCAGTGTGGATGCAGAGCCTGAAGGCAGTACCACTCCGTCGGAGTACAACAATGGAACCTTGTATTCCCACAAAATCAAATTAAAGAGCTGAGTAAATACTCATTGTAGCGTCTCGAGACTTCCCACCGTCTGGAGGAAGGCAGTAAATGAAGCTGGGTACATGTATTCCAAAGAGGACAAAGCAAACGAGCCTGAGCGTGACACGAAGGTCCGCCCACAAGCACAAGAGCCAGACAAATCCTAAAGTGACCGCAATTGAGGTGTTTTCAGACGGTGAGATTGATAATAAGGTTACCAACGCCGTCGAATCACTATGGTCGGGTTTACGACAGAGGGAAGTACAAAAAAATTTCAGTTTGCCAAATAAGTTTTGTTAAATCACCAATTAAAAGTTCAACTAATCATCGCAAAGGCCTTTCTAAGGTCCGCCTATGTCTCTGATAACGGTGGCATCGCGAAGTGTCGATAATATTCACTAAAATACGGATCTAAAACTACAACTTGTACAGACCAAAGAAACCCAAAGTTATAATCTCTAACAGAGAAACTCCCAAAACCACTTAAGAGATTCAAAGATGCTTATCAAAAAGATATTCGTTTGTTTTTCTACACTTAAATAAGTTGCTTAATCCACTGGCAACTTCATGACGGTTAACTTAGAACAGGTCTAAGACGGTGAACGTGTCAGGCTATAATTAATGAAATAAATGTGCGGAACTCACTCATTTGACAGCTGTCCAAAAGGTAGTCATTCCTACTGCTGAGTATGGTAGGTTGCGTCCAGTAGAAACTGGATCACTCGGCTGCCTAAGCACTCATGAGGCCCTGTTGTTATGCCCACCCAAATGACCATCGTAACATACTTTACGCATTGCTGGGACATAATCGCATTACCAGAATCCACTTTTCCTCTTGATGTTTACTCGGAGAGATGCTTGGTAGCGTTCCTTAGGCACTAAATCAAGTAGGCAATAAGTTAAGGTGGAGGGATGAAACTGGCGAAACAAGATTACTCTATCTTGGTGATTTATATTCTGGGTTATACACACGTAAGGTTACTGCAGAATTCTTACCAAACTCTGGCTGACATCCGATGAGATGGCCAAAGAATACACCCATGACAAGGGTACATTTGATGGAGCTATAAAATGTGACGGTTTACTATGGATGGCTAAATCTCACATTTGAGTTTCACAGGTTCCATCGCAATTCTAGCTTGCGACAATGCCTTACCGTGGCTGTCAAACCAAAGTCTCGATGATGTAATGATGGGAATACTGCTTTGTAATGGCGATGCCGAGGGAAGAGAATACACCACCATGACAATATAAAAGCAGCCGAGGCTGTAGCACACATTAGTTGTTTAGATTGTACTTAATAGAAGAGAGGTGCGAAGTCAGGAAGCAATATTAATGAGAGCAATGGGAAAACGACCAACGCCATCGAAAGTTACGAGTCGTAAAAAATTAGAGCTCCTTCTCATATTGCCCTTTTCAACAGGAAAACCTCGGCAGATAGCGCCTCTCGGTATGTTACGACTGAAAGGTCATGGGAAAGTTGTCAACAAAAGAGGCTCAGCGATAAACGGAATCATATTGACGTCTTTAACGGAGGAGATCTAGTCAAACTATTCTGGCGAAATCATCGCCGGGAACTCACCGATAATGCCACCATCTCTAGAGCAAAGCAGGTTCTGTCACCTGCAAATCGTCTCACCCGGAACACCGAGATCTCTACCCAGCCAATAATAAAACGTCAATAATAAAATAAGGTTCTATACAGGCCTCTCCCAGTTGGCTGAGGACGAAATCTATGCGTTGGCAAAGGTGGAGACGTCCCCAGACGGAATCCTTAGAAGTAGCACCAGGGATAATGCGCGAACGGGAAGGGGAATGGGTAATGCATATTAATTTTTTAAATTGTGCTAGGTGGGAGAAAGGCGTAATTTCAGTTCAGACACCGTTTGAATGAAGTGCGTGCAACCTTACCAGCAATAATCTGAGTACCTCTGGTGTATTTCCTCCTTTTTTACTTGTACCTATACTGAAATACCCAGCCAGTCTTCGTCAAACCATCCTTCCTTTATGAAGGCTGAGAGTATGAATGAGTGGAGTGAAGATGAAGGAGTTAGTTTAACAATAACACTCTCGATTAGACATCTCTGTTCGTTCTTTATTGTGCATACAGACCACCAAATTAGTTTAAAGTTAAAAAGCTATTTACGGCATACTATCATGTCACGCGTATGATGCTGTCATTTTCGTAGGACCCGGCTTCTTCTTCAAAGCCGGTTCACAAAAATGACACGCCTCTGAGTGGCTTGTTACCAAAACTGAGAGGTGAGTGAACAATTAAAGCACTTTTCATTGCACGAGAGGCGACAGAGGAGCAAAGATAGGCTTATTTCTGAAACACTGAATAAGTGATAACAAAACCGAGCTATTACTTGGCAAAGCACCAGAAAGTCCTTAAAGAAGAATACTTCCTGTTTATCATTCAAATTATGGTCAGGTAGAAAAAAAAGTGACAGAACGTCAGTTAACTTTGTTAAAGCCCTTCGGATCGAATCTCGATCGGGTAGGGGCAATATTATGAAAAATGTCCATAAAATTAACTTTCTTCTTGCAATACAATTTATCACCTAAGTTGCAACCCCGAGAAGGGTATTAGATCTTGCCTACCAAAATTAAGATTCCGGACAAGGAAGCTACGGTGTTCATGAGCATACACTCACATTTAGAGGAGTCAAGGCCATTGAAGTGAAATTTATGCTCTTTTTCCTCAGTAGTGACACAAACCAATCGCCTGTGGGAATTAGTGTAAAATTTTTCCTTGTCGGGGGTTCGTAAAATCACAACCGCCGATCTCGTTAACGACATTTTAGTGGCTTAATTTTGGGAAATAATTCTCCACCGTTTAGATGGCAATCAGACTGATTTTATGGAATTTGCAAATAGAAAGACTTCATCTTTCAGGAAAGAGAAGATTATACTCCAGTTTACGATGCGAATTCTCGCACTTCAATGTGGTCGTCTAAAGTAAAAGGAAACGGAACCGCAGCGTTCAAGACACAATTTTGGATTTACAAGCGGGGCTTTATTGCCCCAATGCGTGCGAAATGGCCTGAAGAAGAAGTGTCCTGTTAGGTTAACAGCCTTAAAGTACAACCCTTGCCTGGGTAGCATGACTGATGTTTTTTTTAAAAAGTCACACAAGCTTTATTTGTCGAAAAACATTAGTGAATTTCTTGCGTTGATGCGACCTCGTGGAATGCAAATGCTACCTACAACCTAAATATTTTGTGCCTCTCAATTACCATGGATGCATACAGTGGTCCAAGTTTTTCTTAAATCGAAATGAAGTTGTACGGAAGGATCCAGCAGGCTACTGACATGGTCCACCTCCCAGTGGAAGTACAGTAGCGCCTTCCACAGCGTTCTCTTTGGTTAACTTACCGCCATGCCCACCAATCGTCCACCTTAGTCATCGATTCTGGGTGTAAATGAGGTGGCAACTGACTGCTGAATCCGAAGCTTTGCCCTGTTTAGGAGTAGTGTCAGCAAAAGAGCGACTGTGAGGAAATCACGCCCATCTGTCGCTGGTCGTAGAAAGATTGGTCTAAAATAGGACCACGCAAAGACGAATAGAGCTTAAATGTACTAGCGATGGTAAAAGGTCGAGTCCACTCTTCTTAATTCCTTTACTCACACTTTTGTATTTCCATGCCACAGCTGTCCGGCTTCTCTCCAACAAACAGAGGTGGAGGTATGGTGCATTCATTTCATTAGGTTCTTCATACTGGTACCATAGACAGCTCCGTAGTAAAATCCTAGATGGTTCCAGGTAATTTTAGTACTGCTCTTAACGGCATTCTCGTAGAACGCCAGATCTAAGCAGGATCAAGTCCACGTTTTACCGCCATCAATGTTGCGCACAAAGAATCTGTTGAACAAATATGATATTTGGCCAATGCATATGTATTCTTGCCGCGCCAAAGAGTAGAAGGATCAATGAAAAGCCGAAGCCATATGCCGTTCAGCAGAAGTACAAAGCTTCGGGCCATAAATGCCCACGCAATCAAATTTAGTAGTTAAGGCAATAAGCAAGATATTTATGAGATCCACAAATTCGTTGCTACAACACTCGTAGAAATTGCGGACTGCGTGGGCCTTATGGAGCTAGTAACAGTAAATTTATGCACGTGAACTAGCCGGTACTGATGGATCATACTTCGATTTCAAAGATATAGTCCTTTCCTCGCACTGTACATTAATGGTGCAACTTAAATCGACCTCAAAGAATAAATGGAAATTTTTAGCTTATTTTATCAATGAAAATGGCAATTATCTGATCAATTTTCAATCAGCAGAGAGGTCGCTAAAATACCAAGTTCATTTTGTGAGCAAATAAGTAGTATGTGGTGCTCAACTGTGCTAGTCAAAAAAAAACATAGAAAGCACTTACTCCAACTGAAGTTTAGGTACTTCATTAAGGCCATTGCTCAATGAACCGCAAATGGTGCAGACCGATCAATTTTAAGGACACTTTCGTGAGATCGTGGGGTGTCAAACTTGGACATCGTGCCGAAACTGCATGCTTCATCTGCAATCATCTTCATGAGTCCAATCAGAAGGGATCACTTCAAAGGAAACAGAGGCTTTGTTCAAATGACCTCAAGTTTATTAAGCGACATTCCTCAGCGGTGGTAAATCTCAGAAACTTAAAGACAACGCTTGGCATACACACACCTGACTACCTGTAAAGTATTTCCATTGTGGTTTTGGTAACACTCCTATCATCGGATTGCCAGTTTGTCTGCTCTACTGTTCCAGTTCGTTGAGGTGTTAAGCCCGTAAACGGTATGTGAAGAAGGCAAGGTAACGGAGCGCATCCATGACAACCGTTTAATTAGTTATAATTTACACAAAGGTCTTATTGCATCACATTCCATAAGGCATTGTGTCAAAAGCAGCGCATCGACTGGATAAGTTGTGAAAGGTAAGCCGACAAGTCTCAGGTGCAGCAATTGGCAAGGGCCAGATGCAAAGACTGATTGACTCTTGATTCGAAAATGAACTTTTCGTTTCACCATTTCTTCATCACCCACACCACAAGTCAAACACTGCAACAACTTTGCTCTCACAACACTAGGGTTGTCCACGAACGGCGTCGGTGAAGTGCAGATGAGGTCGCTTATCGAGACCTGCCTACACAGTACTATTTAATTGGAAGTTAAACAAGTACCTAGACCTCCTAGACACAACCTACCAAAGAAAAGTTTTTCTTAAAGATGGAGATGGCTGCCGGAAAAAAAGTATTCTCCGATTATCTTATCCCAACAACGACCAAGTCGGCGAGCTCATCTACGAAACGAAATTCGATTAACGATAGGACAAAAGCACCAGACATGAAGCGACTTAACGAAACCTCTAACCCCATTGAAAATGACCGGATCTGGGATCCTTGCTTTTAAAAAAATCAGTATCATGGTTTCAAAAAAGAAAACACTTTTTACAATTCGCCACGAACAATGTAACAGGAACAGTGTGGGAGTAGGAGCGGGAGAAAGAGGTGGGTGCATCACATACAATCGGCTTCATTCACCTGTTCGGTTTGGAGATTTCACGCCCAATTGAGCGGTCGCCTGATTGGTGGGTGAAGGAGTGTTAGAACGCAGACGCGGTGTTTATCCAACACTTGACCCTCCACTTTCAAGCAAATGCAGGCAGAGGAGCCTCAAACACACACGCACACACACGTACAACAAGTGAAAGAGGACTTCTTCCTTGGCACAGTGCAGGAGGTAAAAATGCCAGGATTCACACCAGAGGGAGGAGGGGAGATGAGGGACGCGCTCACGCACGCTCAAATGCGATGATGTGCCGTTACTGTGGTGAGCGGCGATGTGGTGTAGAAAAAAGGAAAAATAAAAAAGGGACAGAAAGTGCTGAGAGAAAACAATGGGCCTTTGGAGTCAAGGGAGGCATTTATGAAGGCTCGTAAAATCCGGTGACCTTCATTGAGGTAAGAGGTAAGCTGATTGAAGAAGACGACGATAGTTGTGACATTATCCAATGTGCTTCACATGCGGCGCGTTTGGAAGACAAGCATTTGCTGAAAAAGGCGAAGTTATTTTTGACTACTCTACAGAACCAATTAGCATGATTTTTAAAATAGAGGAAAAGCAAAAAAGTGCTGAAGAAGTGATTAAAAAGTACGGAACATAGGCCAAACAGTGTTTATGGGCAAAAACAAGGGACACTTTTGGTCAATAGTCTCGAGTAGACGTCAGCCCCACGTGACAGAGTCTCACAATCCAGCTAAAAGGTCATCAGTCAGGAGAGAAGTCTTGTTTGTGACGAGAGTAGAAAGTCGGGAAAATTAGTAGCCGAGAAGCGGCTTCACAACATTTCCCTTGGGAGTAGCGTGAAGGATGGGGGTTTGCAAAAATAAGTGTCCAAAACGCTAATCAGTTCATTAGCAGTAAATTTTTCAGTAAAAAAGAGGAAATAGTTTGAGGGATATGCCAGAAGCATAAATTGAGGTAGTGACGAAGAACTGGACAGGACTCAAAAATGGAGGGTTGTCAAGGTTCATTAAGCATGCAAGGGTTGACCTCACGTTTTTCGCCTTGACCGCTCTTTCGTATCGCATGGGAAACAGAAATCCAAAAATCGGTGATAAAACTATTGGCTGTGCTGCAGAAAAGGCAAAGTATTACCCCACATTCTCACTGCGTATCGTTAGCCTGAAAAACTCATATGACAGATACCAATAAGTAACATCAAAGACGCCCGATCTACGAAGAAACTCTGATAAGTACTCGGCATGCGTTTGTTCTACAGAGTTATCCGTTAAAACATTGTTAAACTCATTGCTTCATTCCAACGCAGTAGTTGTGTCTGCCCAGCCGATAAGATCAAAGCTCGCCTATTAGCTAATAAAATGGGAAATAATCTTGGCAAATATAAGTATTTCTTCAGAAGTAGGTTTTCCTTAAAGGTAGGCAAAAATGTCAAACTAAGCTGCGCAGAGAGGTCGCAGACTATCGAATAAATCGACGATTCAATTTGGACATTTGTCGAGTACGAAAACAATTTTGTCACTGATCCATTTTGAAAAATGAGTCTCCCAAACTATCTACCAGCTCTTTAAAGGTGAATGTTTTTAGAGAGATAGGAGAGATCAAAATCATTAAGACAAACCCCAGCAGGCACACTACAAAGTGACGATCGCAGATTTGTTTTATGATGAGTGCTACCACCAGTAGTGCGAGAAAATTGTTGGTGATGATCGATGGAGTCGACGTTATTCGATGCAGAGGCGATTGCTGATGCCGCAACCGCAGCTTCCAACTCAGCCGCCGCCTCCACCGATTCAACATCACCATCAATCCCAACACCATCGTCCTCTTCCGCCGCGTCAATAATAATCTCGCGTGGCGTCTCCAAATGCATGGAAGTGGAACCAATAAGAGGAGCTGGCGATGTCTGAGACCGCTGCTGGTGGTGACGGGGTGCCTGGATTATGTTTAGACCAGGAACCACTGTTAGGCGGTTCCCAGAGCCGGACTAAATCAAATGCACAAAAAGATAACCATCAAAATGAGCGCTGGTAGCGATACATGCATGCGGCCAGATGTAATTAATTAAGCCTGACACCGCAGATGCGCAATAAACTTCTCACCAGCTTGTGACGGACGACTATTTTACCCTATCATGTAGCCAACAGATCAATTAAAACAATATGTTTAGATGCATTTGATCTAAAAATAACTACACTTTTGATGAGCCGTTCCAGCACTTTACGTGTTGATGACGTGCTGGAGAGCAGTAAAGAAATCGAGCTATAGCAGTTCCCCTGTCCTCTGAAACAACGTTAGCCTGCGTGTTATCTAAAAAAAGTTAGGTAGCTGGGCCCAAATGCATCAGCCCACGACCTGCCTGTTGTAAACATGTGATTCACACACGCAAACTTAGTCGTTATAAAGCGATTGGTGAACCACAGGAAATAAACGAATTCCAATAGCATTGAGATCAAACCAATAAAGTCATGTGCTCCTCAAAGTCAAAAGCATTGAGGCTGAATGCAACACCATGAACTACATTGCATTGTAAGTTGAGGCTAAAGCGGGGTTGAGGAAAGGTGTCTGACATAGAATTGAAATTCACCACCATGATCTACAATGTATCCAGATCCTGATGACAACTTGGAGGTAAGGTGAAGAGGTAACGATGGACTGCTGAGGAGAATGAAAGGGCAAACTCGCTGTGCACATGATCAGTAATTCTTCCTTTGTGCAAAACCTCCAACTAACCTCTAGGCACTTCAGTTGTGCAATTCTGAGGAGGGCTACACCAATGATAGAGGGAGAGAAGTATCCCACCTCTCAATTCGTTCCAATTTTAGTGTTAAAACCCCCCAAAAAACTGTATTAATAACCGGTTCTCACATCCAGGTTTAACTTTACATATGCATGCATTTATTACGCCCTATCGTGAATTATGATGCCAGTTTGCCCCAAAGCGGGCAAGTCGAAAAGATATTTGACTTAAAAACCGGAACAAGTGGAGAAATCGGCCAGATCCGAGCGAGGAATATATCCTTTTCTGACACTTCTTGCACCACCTTTAGTCTTCACAACGACAGGGAGCTGATCCTGGTGTTTAATGAACTGATTGAAGCAGTAGAATATTCCCTCTATAATATTACCTTCAAGACAGTGACCAAGTATACGTGCAGGAGTTGTAAAAGGGGAAGCACCGCGCCAAACTGGAGGAGATCATGCCAAGATGCGCATATCTAAGTACAAGTGGCTGACAGTTCAAATTTCGAGGAGTTCATCCCCAAAAAAATATTCATTTAACCAGTAGCCATCAGAAGAATGTGCATCAAGAAGTTGAACACGAAAATATTGTAGCAATCCAGATCATACCGTAATATTGCCAGCACTACGTGTTTCTTGTTTTGAATACGCGTCAGATTACAGGAACTGATACCTCTCACTGCAACAACTAGCTAATGAATACGAGCAGATCATGCGCATGTCCTCACACCCACCTCGAGTGCTGCCAACATTTTGTCGAGTTGGCGCATTCAGGAACGGAGAGTCTGCAAGTACGTAGTCGTATATTATAAGGACTACCATCCAAATGAATACCTTGGTAGCAAAATTCGCCTTTTTCAACGTTCAGCAGCCAAATGTAAAAGTGACAGTCGTCTCCGACACACCACACTGACACTGAATATCGACTCGTCGTTGGCAGCCCCATGAATTGGCTTATCAACAATCTACCAACTGTGACTGCCAATTGAATTACAGAGGCCTTAGAGGAGCTGGAAAAGCTTTGCTTACAAGAACCTTTTAACAGCGGGGCTCCAAATAATTTCAAAGTGAAATTTTAAACCGTAAAAAGGTAAGGCCAACCTCATTCAATGCAAATCAACTCTATCGATTTCGATCTCTGGGTGATAAATAAGACGAAACTCGACTCAACGCATCAAGTAAAGTTTAAGCAGTGGGTGATTGCATCAAAGATGTTCTTTTCGTGATAACAGTGACACTTAAGTCTTAAAGTAAAAATATGACCAAGCTTACTATTCTAAAATGACTACTTCTATGACGAATAAGGAAGAAACCAAGGAATGCACTTGACAACCTATGAGAGGACGAAAGAACATACTAGCCAAACCTTAATTGTTGATGAGAGATAGAGGGTACTTGGATCCCTCGAGACCTGCGTAAACAAGCCAGCTTGTCCAAATTATCATGCTAAATGTCAGCCCGGCGTGCCCGTGGATACTTTAAGCCAGCAGCCTCAACAATCCACTTTGCTCTTTGAAAATCACTGGCAAAACACCATTCACACGTTTCGGAAGCCCCATTGGTACGAACGAAGCCAAACAAACATTCAAGTCCATTTTCAAATAAAAGGCAAACAAAATTAGCCAATCACTGCCCTTCTTTCGGTCGTTTTATCCCATGGCGTTACTAACTTTGTCGGTTTCATTCCAATTAAAGCTGTCGCAGTTTCAATTTCATGACACAGTGCCAAGTAGCCGCCGGCTGACGCGCCGTACTGCTCACAACAGTAAGCGGACAATGCACCTTATTCCATACACAATCAATACATACCGTCACCTGGCCCAGATACACTTGATCGAAATGACAGTCATCTTAGGTAGTGCGCGCCTGCATACACAAACAGTGTATGAACACAGATGAGCCAAGGTTGCCTGAGAATGAAGACGTAAAATGCAACGCCAAGGATGTCTTCTACTATGCATACTCACATATTAGACCTCATACATATACAGTGGTGTGCAAGTTTCCAAAACATTCACACTTTAATATGTCAGTGCATACTCTTGCCGTATGGATTACCTTCTCATCCAAAGGTCTCGGTAGCCAAGACCGAAAACACTCCACTAATACATGGAACTTCGAACCCAGGTGTATGCTTGACCCACAACTCACGTGTGAACTAAGAAGACAATGCTCGCAACCTCCAATAGTTCACATGCATTAAATGCCGCTATGACTTACCGCGCCCAAGCAACACAAAATAATTCAGTGATACACCGATATCGAAAGCTTTGACAAGGGGGCCGAAATCTTATCGAAAAGTACATTGTTCTCAAAAGAGTGCTCCAAAGGCCAAGGTTTCAGCGTCGATGCAACAACGAATCTCTGTGCGACAGTTAGATAGACAACTAAGTATGCTGATAACGAAGCAGGAGACAGTGTAAAATTCATTAAGTAGGCTCTCTCCATTAGCTACAAACTGTACCTTTTTTAATGACTTGGATCCGATAAAAATCAGCCGGTTCGAGCCGAACGCATGAGGATTTGCCATAGTGGTAGGACCAGTGGCGGGAGCAGTGGAATTGGAATGCCGGGAAGCAGCGACCGTAGAGGAGGCGGGCACACTTAATTGAAGATCGGAGGTACTTGCGACACGGTTGTAGCCCATCCATGTAGCAGTGGTGGCAGGATCTCTTGCAGCAGCAGCAGCACTTCGCAGTTTCGCCGCAATCTGATTGGCTGTTGAGGTTCGGAGGAGCACCGCAGTGGAGTTAGCACGATTTGATGCTGCAGTGAGGTGTTGAATGTATGGACCTTAAGGAGAGAAGTCAAGTTTGTGTGTTAAAAACGGCTGTCTTTCCTCAGTACTGTGGAATCACAGCTATTGAAGAAACACCCACTGTGTACCGAGGAAGCAGACTGTCGCATTCCACTCCGGGACGACTTCCGTGATCGACCCGTGATGGACTTCTCCCGCTCATCATTAACGACGACACGACTCTATATGGTAGAAGCAGTTCAATAATGCGTTCACTCAAACCAGAGTCTATTTGTTTTGCCTGAAGAGTTGGGTGTGGTTTAAAAAAAAAGTACTTGGGTTCAAGCTGCATTTCAACTTGTCTTATTTGTGTATGAAAACATAAATTATTCCTCTCCAGCAATGGGGAAATTTGAAATCCTGTAGATCAACCATTTTATGCTCAAGAAAACGTAAACGAGAGAACACCACTTGAACATATCGTCAAATAGGTACTATGGAACTTAAGTCACGTTCAACCCAAGGTAGACTTGACTCGAAAAGCAAAATCGCGTCAAAAAGGGTAGAGAAGAGTTACGAGAAACCCGCTCATCTGCTAGGTGACTATACAAGAGCAATTGGAGGAGGTGACTTGCCTAGAGGAGAATCGGCTTTTGCAGAGACAGAGAGGGCCATAAAAATACTCAGCTTCCTATAGTTTGCGACTCAATCTAGCCATTAAAAAAGTGATTGCCTTGATACTTGATAGATACTTCTAAGATCCATACAAGAAAGCCCTCAATGTCATGCTTACCATGGAAAGCATGACATTTAAATGCACAAGAAACACAAAGACGATAAATGATAAGGAGGGTGGAAAACAAGCTCTCGTTTTAAAATGGGTAGATGATCGAGGCAAAGGAATATCATTAGAATTTCCGGAATTTCACAACGGTGATAACTAACACGTTCGCTACCAGAACTTTAGAAGAAGATTCATCAGCACCAATCCAATGCTTTGCCTTCCCAGCATAACGCTGATTTATTATGCTCCATTGTACTTTCCCAGCATAGTTCAGTTCCTTTTAATGGAGCGTGTCACAACCCCAGGTAAGGGAATCTAGGTGTCAAAAAAGTATGACGAGCTAGAAAGGTATTTTGGTCACAAACACGCAGATGGGGAGTACTTAAACATTGCATGTTTGTGCTTTTCAAGCCATAGGAGGCATGCACCACAAATAGGTGGAGGAGCAGACGAGAAGGGGAAAGGAACAGAGAAAAAACTGACAGCAGTCAGGCTAGATGGTTAAAACTGCATCATTCAAAGGGCCCTGATTTTGGGATTTACTTTTACGGGCTTCAAAGACGGAAAATATCACGGTCTTTAATGATTTCACGGTACTTGGATAGCAAAAAGTGGATTAACACTGCAAAGAGAGGCATACAAGAGGATCAACCATTTAGAATAAACCGACAATTAGTGAAGAATGAGTAGCATAAAGAGATGCTAAATCCAAGGGTATGTTCTGACAGTGATTATTATAAAGTGGTACGCTAATACGGTCCAACAAGGATGCCTTATACTCGACGCAGAACGGTAACCCTGGATTGAGTTATTTCTCCAATTCTTGTGCTTACCTACAGCTGAAGTGGTTAGATGCCTACGTAGTGAAGAAAAACGATGTGCAATTGAAAAGCAATCACACAACTACTCAGCAGTGGATGAGGTGTAGTGTGAACATAAGGTGATATCTCAATAATGCCATGAAGGGGTGGAGTCATGTGTAAAATAGACCTATTTATAGAAGCGGTTTCAACTGGAAGTCAATAGTGAATACATTGTAGATGCATCTAGATTCTGCCAAATTGATTCATTGCAACAGAGAAAAACGTCCCGATGGGGACAGGAGGAATAAAGTTAAAGCACACGGTATAAAACGTGGAAATATAGTCATCTTGTGTTTGAGGATTACCACGATAAAAGAAAGTTTGTACCATAAATAACCATATGGTCATCGTTCCAGTCGAGGTGCAGAGTTACAATGGAAGTAGAAAACCTGTACTTTGGAGTGAAAGCGCTTTCTTAAATCCAAATTTCCCTTAGTTGACTGACACCGACTTTGATTTTATTCCTAGTCTCCCCGAAGCATGTTGAAGGTTGAAATTATCCAACAGAAGGGGATTCGCACAAATTAGTGTCAGCCAGTCGAGTTCTATCCGGTTCTCCAAAAGAACAGTCTGGAAGAAATGCCCGAGAATAAAAAAAAAGGATTCGAAATGAGGGATTCCGTCCACTTTTTTCTCCAGCACCCCCGCGCACTGACTAGAATAACAGGAGCATCCAAAACGAAATACCAGCTAGAGTCCATTGTGGCCCGAAGTATCACTCAACGACTATACCCGAGATGCTGTAATAATTAATCACGCCATTTTACAACATCAAATGGTGGGAAAGATATGCATCTTGACGTAATAATGAAATGATTTTACCATCCACATTCCGGCCATCCATTGAGAAAGGAGAGACCATAATTAATGAAGGGTTAACTGAAGATGAGGCGCACGATGACTAAACAGAAATTTCGTTAAACTATTTGCTTCAATGAGTCAGTAATTGCATGAAAGGCACGTTTAAGAGGAAGGGGGATAAAGCCGAGACGAAGGGAGGAAAGCAACGCTTCTGCCTAACGAAAATGATCCTTTGCACAATGACGCTATGCATCTAAAAAAGAACGACATTCAACTATTCAGCATCTTCAGCCATCAAAGGCTCCAAACCACCTCAAAGACGTGATCTCAGGGTAGCTAACAACCATGTGTCGGATAAGGAATACGACTACCATGAAACGGAAGTGGCTTTTAAGCAGCTTCTAGCTCTGCACTTTCACCAATGACCACTAGCAGACAAACGTTGGGTCCAGACAATTCAAAACTGACCTTGAATACCATGTACGTGGAGGCAGTAATTTCTGCTACAGTCAAAGAGCATATCAGTTTCCTAACATTACTTGTGGATAAACTATGATACGAAAATGGACTGGCTCACAGAGGATGTCCTCTGCATAACACTGATCGGCCCTCAAAATGATCTCTACAACCACAGGAGTTAGTACGATCGACGGCACGCACTACAATTAATAGCCACGGTTTATCTATGCTGCAAATCCATCGTATTATGGTCATTTAGGGTGACGTAGGAGAATCATCACTGAAGACGGAGGATGGATGGCACCCAAAAAAGAGCAGTTCTGCAGTGGGGCAAGGCATGTTCAATTACATGTTATCATCGATCTTCCCTAGCTATCGTACCACCTAATTGGCGTGAATTCATGCCCTCAACTCAAACTTTCCAACACTATTTTAGCCAAAAATGAACCATCCCCATCTACCGACGTGTCTTATTCCGACCTCAAAAGTCAAAAAGAGCATAACAAAAAAAGTTTGAAGCCTTCTAAGTCGCGGGACAAAAACAGTCAATTACGCAACAACCATGTCTGCACCACCGAATCGGCCAGTCCAGCTGCTTTTAAAATGTCAGAAGTAATGACTCTCAGACCAAAACCATTTTGTAGATGCCATTTCAAACTCAACCGATTTACTTGTAGCAAGACTTAATGCAGGCAGTTACCATGCCCTGATAAAGAACACGTCACAAGGTTTATTAAAGAAAAATCAGCAAGACAATATGAATGCGATTCCGGTGATAAATGCGTTAGACGACATGTTTTCATAAACGGTAGTGCTGCGCACATTCACTTTCATTATTCAACTGCGGTAAGAAGTTGTCAAGGTATCAATGTCAATTTGACTCAATTCGAATCGGATGGCGACAAGATTTGTAACTATCTGACCTCATGTGAACGGTTTCTTTTAAAAAAACAGAAACCGACTCCGATTTTAGATTTCCAATGCTGTGTAATTTGACGGCTGCCAAAGCAAGCATAAATATTCCTAACCAGAGGATTAAACTTCGACCAGACAAAGAATGCGAACGTAGAAAGCGAAGTAAAAATGAAGGATAGGTGGGATCACACTTCCACAAGATCCAAGTTTTCAAACAGGCTTAACAAAGCAAATCGATAAAATCCGGACAATTTATACAATCAAAGTAAGGTACACGGCTCAAGATTGATGCGATTTCGAATAGTTGCAGTCAATTCAACTAGCTGAATGATTGAAAGGATGACCGCACGGCATAACATCAAGCATGGAATCAACAGAAGCTTCGGAGAGGCAGGAATCACAACACTGCTTCGAGTCAATAAAACTAAGTAAGGATGTTTAAATTAACATGATCAAGGGAAGGTGAGGTGAAAGGGGTCCCAATAAACCCACCTGAACCTCTGAAATACCACCAATGTGACCTGCGTCTCGAGCCACTTTCGCTACAACCGAAGTTGGGGGCGGAGGAAGAAGTGATGTAGCGGCTGAAGAACTAGAAGCGGTGTAAAACGCAGCCGGATTTGTATTCGCAGCAGAAAAGCTGGAGGAGGACTTCTCTTGGCCCCACATTTGTTGGTTACGTCGAAGCAAACTAGAGGGATGGTGCACACGACGATGCAGGATAGTTGGTTGTTGCTGCTGTGGTAGGCCTGCCAACGACTGGCTCTCTACAGCTGTAGTGGTAATTCCATTCATAGGCACACGTCTTGGTGGCATCGACGCGTTGGAGTTTGTCAGCAATCTCTGAACGGAAGGTGTGGACGAAGTCAGACCACCCCTGGGCGTCGATGCCATCATTGAAGCAGCAGTAGCGGAGGTGGAGGGAAGTGTAGGAGATCCTATTGACGAAGAGACTCTTCGAATTTTGGTGGGTACAGACGCTTCATGAAGCCTAAAACGACAGTAACAAAAAATATATCAAAATCTTACCTATTAATGAATGAACCCTAGAAAGATTTGGGAATGTCTACATTCCTGCTGTCACAATCCGATCTTATTATGTTTTGATTTGAATGCGAGCGATTATTCCGCGAATTTCTAAACCAAAAAAGGACGGACAATCCGACATTATTACAAGAGGATTTGATCATGAAAATGTACTTGGAATGAATCTAGGCAATATAAATAGCGCCATGTTGACGTGAGACATAAAACCGAAGGCTCAAAAATCTGCAAAAACAAAGGCGCAACATAATGCGGACTTGGGAAACTATTAGAAGGGAACTGGTTAGTACACAAAATTTTAGCCCAAATTTACCTCCCACGTCAAATTAGAGGTAGATACATCGAGGACTATACATAGCACGTTAATCCTAAGCTTTAAATGACGTGAAATAAAAAGTGGTAAATCCTAGTACCTGAATAAAGGTAAAGGCCAAGGATACCATGCATGCGCGTGTGCCACGAACTACTACAAGAAGCACCAAATATGTGTGGAAAATCTCCAACATCTAACATTGTTTAAGCACCTAATCGTACTTTAACCCACCTATGAAGCATAAATTAGCAGTGAATTTGGCATCTTGCCAACAATTCTGGTTAACAAACTAGCAACAAGGACTGGAGAAAGTTCACAACTACCATAGCTATCAAATAGGTTACCCAGTCAATAATGAAGGCATTACTTTCCAACTCTTAGCTCAAATAAATGAATAATAAAATACTGGTCTGTATTTCGGGAGATTGTGCATCAGACATGAGTGCAGCATGATATTGGAAACTACGGGGCCAGCAGACAGTAAGATTGAAAGCCATTTTACGATCCCCAGCACAGACGATGATAAATCTCTGAAATGAAAGTGCATACAATGAAATTTCACAAATAACAGGGAATAAACCTGAGGTCTATAAACTAACAGACGGAACGCAACGAACGACAGACATCCAGAAAATGCATTTCCAACTCCCAAAAAAATTAGCGTTTGAGACAGCGGTGAGATGCCTGATTCTTTCCATAATGCGTGTAGAACGCGAATAACGGCGTATGACTGATGTGAACTCAAGTCGCACACAAGTTGTGCCTCAATCCATCAAAGGAAGCAGCTGCACTTGGGGTAAGTGGAAGGATTTTGGAAGAAAACAATGATATTTTTGGGCGGTAGTAACTCAATGGTAGGAACAAGGCGAACGAGTACTCGGCCCCAATGACACTCAGAATGACTTACGTACTACCACTTTCCTCCCCCCCCCCCAAGTTTATAGGCGGAGCAATTCGTATTGCTCAGTTTTGGAACAGCAAAGGTAAAGCCACATCACACTATGGTTTGTAAACAAAGCGTGTCAATGTTGTTCGACCATATGGCCAGACATATAAGGATTTGAATCCGAGAAATTCAACAAAAAATTTATAAAGGGTCGCTGGAATAAGCAACGGCTGAAAAATGTAAAATACAGTAACAATAAAGTATTGAGACGCCCCTTAGAGATCAACAAAACTGACCATATACAGCACTCTCACAAGCTTGCCAAAGAACAGACTGCTATCCACTGTCAGGGCAAGACGATAGCAAGAAGAGAGCAGTAATCCTGAGTATTTCCAATAAGAAATTAGTTAGGTGCCGACATGGAGCAATTCAAAAGCTCGAATCCACACGTCAGCGAGCTCTCAAAATGTTATGGAAGAAAAGCTGAATTAAGATCCAAATCTATGGTTACAGAAGCACATCCACCTTGAAATCGTGTTTCACAATGCTTTCGCATCAAAAAAACAATGAGTTATAGGAGAGAGGAATGCTGATGCGGTAGAAGAATTGCCGAGACTGGACGGGTGGAGCACAAGAATATGAAGCTGATTTACCCTCAGGCAATCAGCTAAATGAAGTGTCGTTCTGATCAGAGCATGAAAATCAGGGCGGAGGAATAGGCTTGGCACGAACTGTGAAACACCAAAATAAGCCAGAGGAAAAGTTGTGAAGAAAACTTTGTTTCGTTCCTATGTAGCGGACGCTGCAGGGAGCGAAAACAAGGATAAAGATTGATTCAACTTTTAAAATAGACTAGTGATATACGAGGACCGAACGGGAACGGTAAAGCGGGTCCTCAAAAAAATCGGGTACAATATAATTACTTGACTTTTTTGAACCAAACGAAAAGGAGACTGTTTGTTTATCAGTCACTGCCGCTCCCTACGTCTATAGCCATTGAAAGGGGATCAGTACACTTTGGATGGGTACCTAAACTCACTTGAATCAATTGCAAAGTAGCCGAATTTGTAGTAAAGAGATAAAAGTTATCGATATACGGACAGCATAAAAAAGTTAAGAGTTAACTTTTGAAACCGCGAAAGAATGGTGATTCTAAGGAGACGTTGCAACTGTGTGTCCATTTGCGACTGTCTCTTGACGTCACCTATTCCTTTACAAACACGACAAGCGCAAACGCGTCGTGCTCATGCTAGTGTAAGCTGCAGCTCTTGGCAATACTCTACAGCGATTAGAAGAACGCTCCATAAAGGTAATCTTAAGTGTAATCAAGAGCTAGTTGGGCATTCGACTCTGTTGAAATGGCGAAATCTGCTATTCAAAGATGAACTTGAAAAACTATCTTTAGCATCCGTAGGAACATACCCCTGCGGACACTACACACAAAAAAATCAGAAATGCACCTGCATCTTGAGGTAGGGCAATAAAGCACTTGGAAACATACCGCATTAAATGCTGTTGTTGTCGCGCCTCGTGAAGTAAGACCTTTAAGTCCCGCGATCGAGACACCCGTCGCTTTTCTTCAAACGTATGGGTCTTAAAAAGGGACAGAAAGGGTGGGATAAACAATGAGGACTGTGAAGATCAAGAAAGTTGCAAGCTATGCAGAGATTCAACACATAAAAAAATATTTTGGAGCTGGGAATATAACTGTCTGGAGACGTTGCATATCGAATAGAAGTAGTTTTTGGTAAGAAAACAAATTCCATGTCCAAATGAGCATCGATAAGAACGAAACACCACATCCTTGTCAACTATGCAATGGATGGCGCATTAAAAATAACCATGCACGTAATTACCTTGGGAGCCAAGTGCTTTGAATTATGAAACAAGATTTAGTGGTGCAACGCAAAACCGGTTGAGTTGGTCCAATAAACATACATATCGGAAACATGTTCGGATAAACAGGAAACCAACGAAACCAGAAGGTAGGTAGGAGGTAGAATGACAGTTCATTGTCCAAAAGGTTAACAAAAGTCCGTTTTAATCTCAAGGACGTAAAAATGGTTATAAAAAAAGCAATTGTCAAGTACCTTGCAAAACGTAACTATGATGGTTAAAGTGAAACGAAGTGACAAAATTATCAAATTGAAGAATGAACAGAGGTACCCAGACTAAGCTGGCAAAGTCGCGAAGCCAATGATTAGGTTGGAATAAGAATGAGCAATACTAATTTTGGCAAGACCTCATTCAATTAAGCTCCTAATGTGAATGCTTATGGATGGGTGCCGTGCCTTAAGTAGTGAAGTGATAAAGGAAAGTATCAAATCTCCTCAACAAGTAAAAGCAGTAATTGTCTCCACAAGGGATGTAGTATATTTAGGTTTAGCGATCCGCTTGCAAAAGCATGGATTAAAAAAAAATTGGTCGCAGAGACGAGGAAAGGGAGTTGGGAAATTTTCTATTGAGAAATGGTGGCATCAGCCGATCAGACTCAGAAATTATCCCAAAATACTTAAATGATTGCATAGTATCCCTAAAGCGACCCAAAAAAATTTGATTTTGAGCACAATCAAAAATGCGTTATTAACTAGTCACTGATGGGTGGGGGTCGGAAATACGGCCAAAGCCGTCTAATAAGCCTGAAAATAAAGTCTATAAACAGCGCAAGCACAGATACAATCTAAAACTCACATTCTTGCAACCTGCGTGGTAGACAGAGTGTGGAACCCTAAAGCTGATCTCTTTAACAGGAGTTTGCGGATATTTACCCTGAATATGATCTAGTTTCCAAGCCCAGAAGCTTCTGAGATGCTTAAGTAATATCCAAACCAGGAGAATTTCAAACCGTTTCAGGAGGTGCCATATGTCGGGCAGGGGAACAGATATTCTTAGTTGTGGTTGCTACGTTGTAAAAGTTTGTGACTAGATACAAACACAAAGGGTAGCATTACTCTTCTAAGGATGTACCTCTCGACGGGGTTACTATCGGTTAGATTTCACCTGAAAATAAGCCTGCTACACATGAGCACAATATCGCGTACTTCCCCTATGTAATACTCTAATGCCTTGACTGTGCCGCTCTCCTTGTTCCTACTGGACAAGGCGTGGATAAACCTCACACATTTTAATTCTTTAATTGTGATAAAAATTACTTTAACACTGATTCAGAGTAGTAAATGAACCAAAATCGGGTAACGACCTTGTGTTATGCCCAAACGAAAGGATAAAGTCACCAAAACTCACTGTACAGAGAATCGAGTTTTTGCAACGCAGGTCACCCATCTCAATGCATCCACAATGAGTAAGCAAATTTATCACAGTATCTAGAGAAGGGAGATTAGATATTGAAGATGTTTACCATTTTGCAAGCCTTGCCGATGCATGCTCTCCGAGGTAAACTCCTTTAATCTATCAAGCTCACAGCGGGACTGAACCATTGAACGATCAGGGGAGTTTCTCAAGCCTTGGTTGAACATTGCAAAGCTTGAATTGATTGCTCGTTTCTCAGTCTGCTGAGAATACATCGGTTCAAAGTCTACAAAGGTCCCGTAGCAATTTGCGCCCGCCATTGATAAGTGCGAACTTCGCTGCCAGGCATCAGAACCCTTTGAAAAATCCGAAGCATTCCAGGACTTCTCTGTCGTCGCCGGATTGGTGTAATCAAACAGATTACTTTTAGAACCGTTTCTTAGAATACGGTTTGGCCTCATCAAATGCGAGCGTCCCATCGGCACCCGGCTCTCTTGATCCAAATGAAATAGAGTTGCAGCCGATTCATCAGAAGGAATATAACCGTGAGGAGATTGAGTATCCGCATTTGGAGTGGGGTTAGAAACTAAATCAACTGTTTCAACTGATTCAACAGAATGAGGAGGTTTACGAACTATGTGATGTCGTTTGAAAGACATTGAATGTGAATTGCATGGCTCGAATTGGGATCTCATGCGAGCATGCACTTGAGACTCTCTGGACGCTGGTTTGGCGGGGCAGATGCGGGGTATCTCAACGTGCTCAGACTGCATGGTTCGAACGGATATTTTCTTTCGTGTGGATTGACCGTTGGGCGTCACGCAAGCGGATTCTTTTTGATCACAAATGGGTGGAGAAACAGGGCTCGATGGATAGGACTGGGAATGCGAATTGGCTAGTAAATTAACAGAGTGACTAAGCGAATGAGAAGTCAATGGCTTGGTAAGGCCGCCACAAATACGACGCGTTTTCGAAGACGACGAAGCAGACTCCTCTTGGAGAATCTCCATCACACCCTTTCGAGGGAATCCACTAGGAGGATCTGGTAGATTTTCAACCAACTTCGACGGTGCCGAGCTTGATGATTCGGTACCAGAGCCAGGGCTATTAACTTCCCCAGAGGAAAGGCGATCATAGCTGGACGAAGAGGACATCTTATCTCGTTCAAGCGTGGCTCCAGATAGGGTCGGATGACTTAGAGCACTAGGCTTAAGTTTTGCGCGTTTGCATTGGCGATCCGAGGCGGTCGGGATAGAAACATTTTCGAAGTGACTGGTGTGTGACAAGTTTCTGAGGGATTTGGACTTGCGAATTGACTCCGCTTTCAAGCGCTTGTTGGCAAGTTTTTCTTCCAACTGCGCGGCCTCATAGAGCTTTTGACACAAGCTTATTGCATGATAAGGCAAGAGATCAGACTTTGAAGTGCTTTTCGACAAACATTCGTTAAATGCATCTACATATAAAACTTGTAACTATGGATGGAAGCGAACCATAATGGGACTCTGCTTTACCACGCAGGAACATTACACCGCAAGAGCGACATGCCAATAGCCGTTCGTCAGGAATGAAGCCCAGCTTTACAGAAGTCAGACCTAAAAGAATGTTCTTTTAAATGGCGGGACCCGTACCATCAATTTTCACGGAATTAAAGCAAGAAAGCCGTGAGACTAAAGGACATTAGTAGCATTTGACGTCTTACCTGGGTGAGTGGAACTTGACGCAAGTTCTTTACAAAAAGCATGCCAGGGATTCGTCATATTTTTAAAAACGCTATAGAAAATCCTATAGGGTTATGTTGTAACACCCGGAGCCCAGAAATTGAAATCCTTTAGCCAAAGAAAAACTCTATAAGACAAAAATTTTCAGGATTAGAAATTGAACACCCAGTAACCCACACAAGAGAATACGTAGAATCTGAACGAATTATGATATTTTCCCAAGAGAAATTACCCTCCCAGTTAAAAATTCCCCCTGTAAATCACGTAAAACGGCTACTTAATAAACGCGCCAAACCTTTCAGGACGGCATAAAGCACAACGAAATCGCTTTCTTCATAAACAAAAATACGCTTAAAATATGGAGTTTTATCGTCAATGATAACCATTTTTGATTTATTTATGCATAATTATATCATTTTAAAGGTGCTTGTTACTTTAGTTTTGTATAAATTGGGTGTTTAAACAGCACAACCTGGAGCTCAATAACGGAGTTGAATGGCCAAGTTTAAATTGCGTTAGATGCATTTTACAGTGTTAGTAGAGCGCACTTTAAAAATTTATAGTTGTTGAATCTTTCTTTTGTCCTTTACACGCAGAGCTAATAAACAACTATTCCATTCTTTTACTTACACCCGTCCGATTGCTATCGGTCATTACTGTAATATTGCACCTCAGCTCGTCACTGACATAGTATGCCGAATACCTTCACATCTGTGGTCAAATATCAATGATGATGCAGCGAAATCACCGGAATTTTTGCTGTTTCGATTAGGCTTCCTCCGAAACTGGCCTTCTTGAGATATCACGCAGGGGTATTGCATAGTCTCGTTCTCTTTCAAGCACCATCCCGATGCTACCCGTAAGAGCTCCGTCAGGTAGCATCTCTTCCTCTGTCAACACCTAAATCTCATCTTCATAACCTACCGAAGGAGGACCAGTATATGGCATGATTTTGCTATGATGTACTATTTGGGGTGGGGTGCGAATGTCCGCATTCTGATAAAGGTAGTTGGTAGGTAACAGAACCTTGACTATGCGGTAGGATTTTTTGCTCCAGTGACAACAGAATTTCCGGTAGACCTTTAGTGGTGCATCAGATCTCCCCCGTTAAAGGCATTTCCTCGTCTCTGTTTACCGTAGAATCTCTTGGCTAGAATGTGCTTTCTGTATTTTTATACATGCAGCGTTAATCACTTCCCTGAGGTTAATCTTTAGTCACAAGAAATGCTGGATTGCATTATCTACCGACGAGGAAGAGTAATGCCTGAGAAGACCCTCATTTTATGGCCCGTGAGCATCTTAACATTTGAGACTTGTCCATGTGTGGGGAGGGAGGCTCGGTAGACAAGGCAGGCACGCCCCAGGGGTTGTACCCTGTCATCAGTAGGTACACAAGTGTACGATTCGTCCTCTTTGCTTGCCCACTGCCCTGAAGGTGATCCAACTTCGTACGCATTTAACGAATTCTGGGTCTTGCAGAGCTCTTTGGGGAGGCGACTTTCAAAAGTCGGCTCTTGGTCGCTTTGTACAGAATTTAGTACGTCGCTGCTGAGAGATCCAGCAATTGACGTATATAGTTGCCACTGTCTCAGCGTCCTGGGCCTGTAACGGTTCAGCTTCCGCGGTCTTGGTGAAATAGTTCACAATTGCCATAATATGAGGATTGCCTCCTGCGGTCGTCGGAAGTGGACCCATGATATCTATGCCTGCTTACTTCCCTGGAAGTCCCATGAGCATCGGCTAAAGAGGGGCTACCGCGATGAGGTGTGAGTTCTTGAAGCTGGTACTCGTGGCGCATTTGCGGCAGCGAGGTTACCATTACCTCTCGCTTGTGGCGTCAACCTTCTTCCTTTCCTCCACATGATGCATAGCTGTCTGCGTCAAGAAACTTGGTACTGCGAGGCGTCTATTAGGAACTGTCACATTGTCGTCTTTATACCACATGACGTCATCTTCTCAGGAGAGTTTTCTTAATTCTGCCCTACTTTTTTGACTCTTGCTCACCGAGCTCATCTTTTCAACTGTAATCTTGACCGAAGCTGTCCTTATTCTCTCATACACTTGAGCTGTATCGAAGTTTGAACTTGGCGTATTTCTTTAGTGATGGGTAGTAGGCGCGTTCTATAGCAGTGCACCTACTGTGCCGTTATCCGTGGAAGGGGATAAATGTCTCCGTGGCAGGGCGTCCGCATTGCCATGAGGGCTCCCTTTTTATATTGCACAAGAAAGCCATACTGCTGGAGTTCCTCGTATCATTGTGCAACAGAACTGTTGATCTCCTTCATCTTCTTCAACCATGTCGGTGCTTGATGGTCTGTTCTCACAACAAACCGCTTTCCTATTAAGTAGTGTGAAATGCCTAAACATTGTATGGATGGGGAACAGTTCCTGTTCTGCTACACTCTTCTGTCTCATCTTTTTAGCTTAGGCATGAAATGACGTACGCGATCACTAGTTCTCTTCCGTCTTTGTCCTTTTAGAACAGAACTTCTCTCACCTTTACATCCCTTGCGTCTCTGTTGCTGAATACCTCATACAAAATGGGGATGTCGCCCAGATAGAGAATGCAGTGTTTCGTGAATAGGCAGCGACTGATGCCTAGTTTGGAACTCGTAGAGTTCTTTTGATACAATGAGCGCTTTTTTCCCTTATCTTTCTTCGCTACCTCCACTTGCCAGTAGCTGAATTTCAGGAGCAACGTCGGGAGCTACTTGGCCTCTTTTAGAAAGCCCAACGAGGCGTTAATGTGGAGTAGGGGAAACTTGTCCCTCTTTGTTACAGTATTGAGACTCCCATAATCAATGCATAGACGTCGGCTACCGTCGCTCTTTATTACTAATGCAATGGACGAGGGCCAGAGTGGATGAGAAGGGGAACATATGCGTCTCGGAGGCTGCCCAACCAATTTAGCCTCAGCCGTATCGATTATGTGTTTAACTATGTTCGTTCGCCCCAGTTTCACTCCATTTCAGGAGAAGGTATGTGCGTGATTCGTGAGGAACAAGTGCAAGTTCTTCCCCTTCGACATCAGCAACACGTTCTAGTAGAGCGCAAAGATCACTTGGCTTAGTCCCAGTGACGGTCAGTGCAGCGAAGGGGAACCGGCATATGTCGTCTGCACCGTTCTTTCGCTGAGATGTTGGAGCCTTCTTCCTAGACCATAGATGGGTCTTGAACATGCCTCTATCGAAGGCCAGAGAAGCTCGAGACTGGTGTAAAAAGTCGGCTCCTAATAATACGCCCAAGGTTCTGTTAGAAGCTTCTCCAAGTACTGATATTTTCTTTCCTTCTGCGTGAAAATCTGTGGGTTTAGTAACGAACGGGCTGCTCACGAGTCCAGAAGGAAAGTGCATGTGCTGCTTTCCATCTTGCTCTGTACCCACATAAAAGCAAGGGATTAAAGGGAAACTAAAATGAAGTAGGCAAGACAAGGAAAGTTGTTGCGTACATCTTTTTGAGGGACAGCTTGGATGAACGCGCCTTTTTGTAAAGAAAGTTGGCTAACTGCCGGTACTCCGAGGACAAAAACGGGTGTTGAACTCCGTTGAACTTTACAGCTTTTGACTTTTAACAACTGCCAGATCAATGAGACGACCCAGGCTGCCTCTTCTCATATATGCTGGGCCGCTATCCATACAGTAATTCAGAGAGGGCAGCCGTCTTTGAAGGCTTGTTTGGCTAAAAGCTTGAGACTCCCTGCAAACTCCTCACCTCTCTCTCAAGGTTTCGGAAAATACTGGAAAAAGTCTGAAGCTAAACACTATTACTTTTGTAGAGATGCTAGTTTGACTAAGACTTTGCGGCAGTCTTCCATTTCTGAGGTGGGAGTGATACCTGCGTCCTTTGCCACGTGGCGTAAGTCCTACGGTAAGGCGCGAAGTAGTAAGGGAAGTCTCCAATCTGGATTAAAGAGCTCGAGATCAGACCCTTCTTCTTGTCGAAGCTAGTTACGAATACACTCCATAGGTTAACTCCAATGGGTAAGGAACACTGGTGATGACACAAAGTGGCCTCCTATTGTGGCTGCCAGTCAAATAAACAACACATCGCAATATGTTTTATTCATAGAAAAATTCATTGTTGGTGTAACATTTTGTTAGTTCGAATACCCGTAATGATGACGGTTTCTCCGGCTGTCATATGGTTCCTACCGAGAGGACAGAACTTCCTCTTTTCTGTCTCCGTGAATACAGGTTTACAGTTAAGCCTTATACCTTCTGTTGCCTAATGAGAAGTCATGAACCGCTCCAGTTGGCACGTCGAAGAATCTCGGAGTGTATACTGTAACGTCCTGGACTTTACCACCTGGCAATAGAAAGTACATGACTTGTCCAAATATATGCAATTTTAGAGTAAGGCTGCACTGTACTGCTTCTCTTTACTTTTAAGCTAATTTCTCGTCGCCTTCGGGAACTTGACCCTCTCAACAGCCGCAACTGGATCTGATGGCTAAAATCAGAGGCAGCAACTTCTGTTGACTATCAGTTGCGCGCAGGACTTGACGGCGGAACAGTGATCCAAAGCAGATGTGTAGCAGAAAAAATGGGATCAAAGTAGCTTTGTTTTAAAAATGGCAGCGTACCACCACCGACGATATTTATACGCCGATGCGGTAAAGTGAATCCTGAAATCCACTTTTTTGTTCTGTAACGGTGGTGTCACTTCAGTTGTCAATAGCTTGCTAATGGAATTAGAATGGATCAGATGCCAAATGCTGACGGCACCTGAATCACACTGCAGAAGTGTGGCACAGGCAGTGAGAGTCAGTATTTAAGTTGTAATATGGTCGAGTTTGATTTTAGCTGCCACCAGCGTATGATTTCACGACTTTCCATTTGGCAATAGAAGGCACCAACTTAATCGAACGCTTGCATTCCGGGGAAAAGAGTGTAAGTGAGGCCCATAAGCTAGCCCAGGCGGTAAAAGTAAGGTATGCGTCTGCATGTGCCATTTGCACAAGCACTCAAATAAATAACTAAGTAGCATTGTATACATTTTAGGAATCCTTTCGACCATTGTTAGTGCTTTACATGCTTTGGGAACTAAAAAAAAAGCTGCAACTAAATAAGGAAAAAGGTAGCATAAAACAACAGGCACGCTTTTGTGTAGGCATCAAATTACCATGCACTGCACTAATATAAAAGAAAATTGAAGCAAAAAAATCCTAATTGCTCGTGCATTACATTGCTTATGCTGCCATCTGCATGTCTGGCGGTCGCGCGTGGACTTGCCTTCGGGCGTACTGAAGATCCCTTTATTCGCATCATCCTTGAAAGCATTTAGGAATTAACTCATTGCCTGGTGGTAGCCATTGTTATATGCGTCCATATTGCGAAAGAATCGCATGCGCTCTGGGCAAGAGTATCTGCAATCCCTTTACAACAGAAGGGTTTACAATGATACCTGCGCTTAGCTTTTCCTGTCCCCATTATTCCACAGATAAGCTATTGACAACTGAATCGACACCACGGTGAAACATTTAAAAAAGCTATCTTTTACCAAGTTCGCATACAGATATTAGAGATGACAAAGCTCCGGATCCCTTACATAAGAACATTGCGTGATCTCCGCTTTCCTGTGAACATCTGTTTGGGACAAATGTTCCAACGTCGCATCCTGAAAGCAATTAATGGTCAACAGGCGTATGCGACCCAATCATGTAGAAGATGACTGGCGCGGATGTCTCGTGGGTGCATTCGCGGAATTTTGAAAAAAAAAACAGTCGTAGCTGGTGCGTGAGGTGCACCAAGGGGTGCGCCAATAATTTCACTCAAAAGGAAGGATGGGCAGCGTAATGCCTTAGTTATCTGATCCCATGATATCTGGCTATTACCCTAACATTCGCCCGCCGCTTACATGCATGGAACACTTGTAGGAGCTGCCTGCCTACCTTCCAGCCCTTGAACCTAGGGCTTCAAGAGAGGGTTTGGTTGCATTTGTTACAGGAAAAATAGGGACAAATATGCAGATGGACCGAATGGGAGATATCGACTGAAAAGAGACTCCTCACCGTCCTCACTCAAATGATTCGTGTTCCCAATTGGTTTCTGCCTCTTTCCTATAAAATTTCACTTAAAACATCTAGTATGTATTACACCACTCCCAAGCACATATGCATTCAGCCAAACGTAATGGCTTCCCCGACTTAAAGGAAAGCTAATAAACAACTAAAGCCCGTAGTTTTGATTGCATGGGTGATCTTTGCGTTAGCTTGTGGCAATTTCTAAAAGATAATGTTATTGGTTATTTATGCTTGCAAATAAATTTATTTCTTTTTCAAAAATTCCTATAAATTAGGTGCTTTTGGCTAAAAAATGCCTTTTGATATTTTTGTTTCATACTTTGTTATTTTGTTGATAGTTTATTCTATCACAAGATCGTCTTGACCATTTGTATCAACTAGGTGTCCTTCTCATGTAGGTCACTTGGGCCACCTTTCACAGTTGTGTGAACTACGTGAGAGGTAGGCACGTTTGGTGGTGTCTGTTTCAGACACTGAGTTACTGCTTTTCTGCACAATCTTTGACGAGCACTCTTGTGTGTTTGTTAAAATCTCAGATTTATTTCGTTTAAAACCTGTCTCCTGTTTCTTTGAACTTGCTATATTCTGAAGGCTGCTTTACCTGTAGACAGGCGTATGTATTTTTCTAGGCTTGTCACAAACACAGCGTAAATTGCTTTTTATGCAGCAGCTAGAGTTATCACGTCTTCCGGATCATGATTTTGTGCTCATTGATAGAAGCGTAGCACACGAACTTGTTATTTCCACCTTACCTTCAATACTAACTCATGCGTTTGCGCATGCAGAAGTGAATCGTATTTCGTCAGTTTATACTTTAGATAAATAAATCTTGCCGATGCTATCATTGCTAACCCTCTTCCAGCCTACTCTGCTTGCTCTTTGACGCATCCGAATTCTATGGTTTGGCCCTATGATATTGTTAAACAGTGCTTTGGTTTCAGTAGCTTGATTATTTCTTTACTTTCGTTTTCCTATTCTTTGATGGTCTTTAGAATGCTGAAGCTGGAAAATAAGCCTGGTAGGTGTGGTCTGTGCATTGTTCACTCTCCTACGCCGTCACACTGTGATGCCTGCTTGTTGCTTCATAATAACACATCCAACCACCGATCTCTAAGCCTTCAAAGATCTTCAAAATCATTTGTCATTTTATGGCTTTTCCTCCTTAGAGATGCCTATTGATCAGACGCTAAGGGCGGACGATAACAGCGTGTGTGCAGATTGCAAGTCCACTTGTGTTCTCGGTCTCTCCACGGACTATACTGTATTCATCTGTAAGGAGTGTACAGGTATGTTCTCACTATCACGTATTTTCTTTGGCATCGCTAGAGATTCATGTGAAACTGGGTGGTGGATGGCGATCGTTGGCTTCTTTGAAGTCTTCAACGGAAGCAGAACTGAGAACCCTTCTCCCTCCTGGCAAAGGCAACCGCCAGGTCAACGAAGAGCTTGAAGCTGAGCTTCCTGTTTTTTATCGACGTCCTTGGCCCGGTCCCACTTGTCCAGCCTTCTTTCGTGAAGTCTTTGTTTGCTACAAGTACATTGCACGGGCATTCAGCAAAGGTGCTGCCGCCAAAGGTCTTCAAGTGGGCTTCTCCAATAGCGCCAAAAGTGGGCAGCTATTCAAAAAGTTGCGTGACTCGGCACAATTCGTTCCTCGTCTCTTTGAGATCGATTGTACGACAAATACCCTTAAGTATTATATAAAGTTGACAAACACCGACCCCAAAGAGTGTATCGATGTAGAACGCTGCAACATGACTTTCGTGGATTGCGAGGCTTTTGGAGTGCCGTCAAATACAGCCCTCATTCAATTCGTACAGGATCACTCAACTCGTCATATCTTTGTCCGAAGCGAGGATAGCCGTGAGATCCTCAACTGGTATAATACTCTACGACTGTGCAAGTACCAACGCCTGCGACTGCATCTCTCGGGAACAGGGCAAAAGGTTTCAATGGATGAGATTGTCTCATACCTGACCTCAGACCTTGAGAAAGTTGGGTGGTTGTTAAAGGGTGGTCCTGATGCTAGCTATACTTTCCGGCGACGTTGGGTAATGTTGACAAAGCGTTGGCTCCTTTACACTTTAACACCACAGTCGGCCTTCGCCAAAGGCGAGATATTCATCGGATCTTCAGAAGACGGTTACTCGGTGGAGAGCAAGGCGCCTGAATCATGGAAGAAGGTGCCAACTGATTTCCCGATCACATTGATTACCCCTGATCGCTCCTTTGTTTTCTGTGCTGCCTCAGAGGAGGAGCGTGATTATTGGTTATGTGGTATCTCCGCCATTATTGAGCGTCCCGTCACTCTCCTTGAGGCTAAGGAGGCGGCTCCTGTTTTCAACAGAAGAAAATGATTAAACAAGTCTTTCAAGCATTTACTTGACCTTCCTTCTTAACTTAGATTTGCGATTTTTGTCTTCCATTACATACTCTTCTCCCTCGCCTGTATCTCACTTTAATGAGAAAAAATACGTCGCTTTTTATGGTTTCGCTCTTTTGCGATGCATTTTTTTATTGGTTTACCAAGTAGTTAGTAGGGCAGGTGATATGTTAAATGTTTTATTCGTAACAAATGCTCGAGAGTGCTTGAGATTCTGTAGTGGATGTTGATATTTGGTTTGTATATTTATGGTTGGTTTGTTTTGTGAACATCTGTTATTGTCTGACACCAGTTGGGAATGCACACTTTGCATTCCTTTCCTAGGTAACAAATTAATGTTTGTATCGAATTTAACAAATAACATGTGAGTGGGATAGACGATGCACATTCCACTGCATAATAATAGAACAGATTTTCTTGAAACTATAAAAGTCATATGATGTATTGCAGATTATGAATTTTGTATGTATAGAAGAAGCCTCGGTGTTCAGTGCGCTTTACTGCTTTCCTCATCCCAATTACCTAGGCTCTTACAAGGAAAAGGTCAAAGATTGACGACGATGAAGAGGCTTCATCAAAGGTACGCATCCTAGAAATTAAGGCATTTTACAACCAAAATGCAGCCTAGAAAGAATCCGTTTTTGATGCATCTCCACGGTACATAAAGCCACCAAGACTCTTGTGTCATTTTGACAATAAGTACTGGATAACTACATACTGACACACCTTTGCTGAGAATAGAATGGACTGCATGTGATCTCGCACTCTAAACGTCTTTCTTCATTTTTTTGTAGAACAAAGGCACAGGCAACACGGCAGACGACGAATCCTATTTTAGGTACTCGTGTTCTCCTTGTTGCACTTTGGAACATCTGCACTAAAAATTCCTTTTCCTGATGCGTAGTTGAGAATACGTGTTGCGGCTGCAAACCTTCTCCCTCTAATTCGCTATGTTGGCAGGGCCCAACTGACCATATGTGATTGCGTGTGCATCTCACCGTCTATTTTGATCACATGACTGTCCGGGAGTCGACCATGACATTTTGTTGGTCGATCCTCCTTTACCCCTTACTAAATTCACGGTAGACGGTAAATAGTTCCCGAATTAGGCCTACTTCCTTTAAGGAAGTCTCGTTTCTCATTGACACACACTTCTCTTGAAATTCGCCTAAATTTTTCGTGGTGCCGTTGATCAATGTGTTCGATGTGAACATTCTTATAGGAATGCGAGGCGCATCGAGGCTTTTACATTGTTATTTATGCCAAAGCTCTGGATGGGATGACAAGTGATGTGCATTGGTAGCGGCTCAGGAAAATGAAAGTAGGTGGCAGTATTTGTCACCGGCGAGGGTTCTCTACTGGTTTGTGCCAATACTGTGGCGCATTGTAGTACTTCTCTTCATGCAGTTACAGGCAGAAGTTTTGTCCTTTTAAGATTTACATGTCTAGCTTTACAAGCATTTCTCTTTTAATTTTAACACAAACCGGAAGAATTAGGTAACTTCGTCGAAGGTGGTGCTTAATTGGCTGATATTTGAGAGCATCTGAGGTACATGTTTGGTTAAACTGTACATCCGAGCAACTGACGTTTCGTGACTACTATCTCTGCTTCGTTCACTTAGTAATATAATGCAACACAACGTCTACTTTCCAGTTCGTCTGAAGAATGACATTTTAAATATGCTAAGACTTGAACCTTGGTAGCAATACCGAAATCTCAATCGCAAATCTGTGCTCTAAGCTAGTGAGCAGGCTAAGATTCCTTTTTTTGAAAATTTTCTCCACAATATTTTCGCTCTTCCTTTTTTTAGGTCGTACTCCTTTGCTGACGTCCACGCCCTCATGCTGTCGGACAAGGTTCGCACATTGACATATCAGTAAGTGATGCTTATGCCCACCTTTTTAAAAATTATTTCAGTACAAATAGTAAAGCCTTACTTCTTCAAGTAATCAAAACGAAGGCTTAAGCTACTAGTGTTACAGTATCTGCAAGAAGAAATGCCTAAACATCATTACAGAATGCCACTCCAATAGTTTCTCCTCTTCCATCGGCCTTCGAGGGCAGGATGCCACCTAAATAGCTCTTTTTGAGTCATTTGTCCCCACAGATGTCGACTCTTAAACAATTTTCTTCTGCATTTTTTACTAAGGCACGACTTAAGAATTTACCCTCGCCGATAAAATTGAAAGGAATCGGTTGCCTTATTCGGAAATAAGCGGTATGTTCGCGGCCAGAGTCTAGGAAGGGAGTTGCAGAACGTGGGGCCTCTGCTGTCAAAAAACGTAGTCGTTTTGATTGAGAAGAGCATTCTGCCTCTGTTTGATCTTTTGCAACTCAAGTAATGCATTTACAACATGGCTTATTTTCAACAACTCACAAATGGCAGATTGAGAAAGTTTGTATGGTACATGCGGGTGACATCATCAGCGAAATCGTCATGGTTAAGTAATAAGGGGCTTTTGCCTTAATCTTCCTCACATCTTTGCCTTAAGTAACCCTCCTCCCCTCTAACCTTATGCCTTAGTTTTGTGTTGAGGTTTTGTTTTGAGGTTTTGAGGCTATTTTTTAATGTAAGATCTAGTTCTTTGATTATCATTCGACCTGCCTTTAAACACAAGTTGTGTCGTGAATACCTCCACTAGCCTTCATGAATCTTTGCCAAAGCACGGCACTGGGGAGAGAACTTTCATCAAATTCCTGTAGGTTGGTCAACCTTGGCGTTAGTAAATGGTCTCCATCCCTGTAAAACCTCTGTCCTATACGCATCACACTATCCCATTGCTATTCTTACGCCTTACGCTATGTACTCCTGCATTTGGAATGATTTGTCATTCCACATGGCTCCTCGCTGACTTGCAGCATGATAGGTTATTATTGAAAGTCAGTTCAAAAATCGTAGGAAACATGGAGGAAATCGCCGCCTAGGATAGAATAGGTAGTGTGCCTATGTTGTGAATTTTTAGGCGAAAAGCACATAGACACACGCATCTACCGCGTTGTCAGGTCTCTCTTGCGTCTGTTTGTATGCTAATTCTTATGCGCAGGATGCCGCATTTCATTTACAAGGAACGCATTGTCTTGCAGTAAAAAGCACATGCATTGCCTTAGATCAGACGTTGCGTCTGATATCTTTCTTTAAAATATCCGACCGAAACCTCAGCAATGTGTCGCTTGAATCTAACTCGGTTTACTGCTCGAGTCTGGAGTGTATTTGGGAACAAGTTTAAAGGTTTGCCAAAAAAACCATTCAATGAAATGGTTAGGCGAGCTTCCCTCTATATTTCTTCGCATTTTGGCGCCGGCCTGCTTTCCTTCGAGGCTGACTTCGGTCTCTTGGGCCTTGCAAGATGAGCACTTCATGTATCCATCTAATTTCATTACAAATATCTTCGAGAAGCCTTTAATCTGATTTTTTTTGCATTTCACATCATTCACAAGAGAACATGAAGGCCTGGGTTGGTCACTTCGGCAGTCCTTCTGGTATTTACTTGTGCTGATCTGACCATTCATAATACATACCATCTTTTCCCGCCTTTCCACGTAGCAACGTTGATTTTACCGCCTTTTAAAGAGTCCTCCCTCCATCTAAAATGAAGCTGACATTATTTCTCATATTTGCAGATTCTCCTGGGGTTGGACTTCCTAAAATATGGAAAAATTTGAGAGTTCAAATTTTTGTCCAATTTCAAATCTATCGCGCAAATTATTGTTTTAGTCCGAAGGTTTATTCCTCAGTGGTAGAAATGTGAAATCTAAAGGCTCACGGATCATTTGTTTTGTTTAAAGGGTTTTGCACCCACAACGGTTCAGTGACAAATGGAGTCAACTTCATGGAACGGCAACTACCATGATTTTGTGTGCGTGCTAAACCTCAAATCTAACTCGGGTGTTGTTAGTGAACATTTAAGCCCATGCATTACCTCGATGAGAGGAGCTCTAATGCAGGGGTAGAGAATGCATTGGCAGTTTAGAGAGGGACCGAGGATAAGGTCTGTTGGCACAGGCTAGAGGCAGTTTGGCCCATTGGAGGCATAATCAAGAGGCCTTAAGCAACTTAACAAAATTTATTAAGGCTTTCCCTTTATTATTAAGTGCTACCCTCGACGCCTTCTTTTACTATCCTTCTGCGTCTGGTTGGTGCTTTGAAGACAGAAGCGCGGACAAATCATCAGCACCAGCCATTAACAGCACTTGTGGCTGAGAGCACATTCAAGCTGAACGTTATTAATGGCTCTTGGATGGGAAGCTTTGTCCTATTGGAAAAGCATATTAGGACGAGGGGGAATGTGAAAAGCGCCCTAGTTTCGTGAGTAGTGGCCTTGAAGTTATGCCCTTTGCTGCTTTGTTTGTCCTTCACTGCTAGGCATTTACAGCTGCCTGAGTTCAATCCAACTAGTAAGTAGTAAGGGCTAGATTATGCGTAGATTGAATGCTTTAGCTTACGAAGATTGTCGGTGGTCCTTCCATTGTGTGAATAAACTGCAGTCAATGCACAGTAAGAATGAAGGACCATAGGCATAACCCAAAAGCTATGCAGTGGAGTTGCTAGGCTTTCGCTGTTCTCGGCATCAGCTGGGGAGGGAGCGCTTTAAACATTGAGGGCAGCTTTACAATCCTTGGGATAGCAGTTTCATGTCGTCAGGTTTTAAACAATGTAGAGCCATAAATTGGTGTCGGAAGGCGATTGGCGTGGTATGCAAATTTTGCAAGAAAGCTTGGCGAATGCGGTAGGTGTAATTAGATGACGAAGAACGTTCTAATGCGTTCTCTCCTCTCGGCTTTGGAAGGAACGTTGAGGTCGGTAAAACTGGCTGAAATACTTTAAGCAGATGTCTCCTTGCAAAGGTTTGGTGACCAAGGGACATGAAATGTGGGGTATTACTTCGTCTGGTGCAAGTGAAGCCCTTGTATTTCAGCACAAAGTCGTTACAATTAATCACTTATTGCGATGTGAACTTTCCTAATAACCGTGTTGCCGCATTGTTAAGTGAAACGGGTCTTTTCGCCTTTACCTCTCGCATGGTGGTTTTGCTCCAAAGCCCATCTAACCAACCATTTTCCTTGTCTGTTCCATTTACATCACATCAAATGGGGTTGTGGTGACTATTTTATCGTCAATTTAATAGTCGATATTTTTGCTTATATTGTAGCCGCTTCCTCATCTTGTTAATTCACAATGCATGCGAAATTTCGATGTAATGTAGTCTCCCAATCAGACAGTACTTTGTACTGTAATGGAATTCTTAAAGTGTCTTTTTTCCACATCAACCTACTCTTTACAATGCACGAGTGCGATCCACAGGCTTGACGTGAGAGTTGCAAAGCGTTTACCTAAAGGAACCGGATATCGAATCCAACAATCAATTTTGTTTTTGTAGTGACAGTAGAGAACCTAAAGTGTAAATATTTGCAATGATTGCTTTTGCACCTCCTCCTTCGCCTCGTAACCTAAGAATACTCGACTATTTTCAGACTGGCATTGACTCGAGCTCGACGACGTCTGGAGGGTGGGATGCTGTTGGACGTTGGCTGCGGTACGGGCATCCTCTCGATGTTCGGGGCCAAGGCGGGCGCTGCTCATGTCTACGCCCTTGATGGCGTTGCTAACCTCTGCAGCCTAGCTCGCCAAATCATTGCCGAAAACCATTTGTCATCTGCCATCACAGGTGGGTTTTTCTCTGTCTTCTCACCTAGCAGTTGTCACAACTCCCATCGTTCCTTTCCACGTTCATGACACCATTTACCTTTTATCCATTCCATCCACTTCATCAATCCTCCTTGCAAAAAGGAGTCGGGGTGCTATACAAAATTGAATATGATAAAACGTTGGCATCGAGGTGGTGATGGTGCGATAAACTTTGATCGTCCTCGCAGATGGTTTGTATAATGTTAGATAAAATTTCAATTACTAAAACCGTGATCACGCTAACTAAGCAGTGATAGGAGAGGTGTTTGGCGTGCTGTTTGTTGGGATTGTGAAGAGGAGAGGTTGATGGTTAAAATGTCGATTCCTAAACAATGTCACGACACCAATGATCCTTCGAATCGTTGCTCCGCTGATGCAAGTCGTGAAGGGGGCGTTTTCCACATTGATGTGAGATTATGTGAGGTGATGATGACGATCATTTTATAGTGTTGCAAGAGGATGTTCTGTGTTGTGGTGTGGAGGAGGTTTGTGGCGCGCAGTTTGTTTAGCGTGCGTTGTTATAGGCGCGTCCATCCAGTGTAAGCCTCTTGGGACTCGCATCTTGCCACAGTAAGTCAATGAAGCAGGAGTGATAGCTGCCATCACACTACTGGCAGTTGCTGGGGAGCCAATCACGACGGTGAGCATTTGAGAGTTAAGCAAGTGTAGTAATGGGTGGGAGATAAGGTGTCACGTTTGATCATGTCAGATGTGGAAGTAGGTGAGGGGTATTGTGAGCATCAGCTCTGAAACTCGGGGTCAGAGTGGAGGACTTCAATTTGCGCACTTGACTGTAAGCGAATGAGCGCATGGGCATAATGCGACTACTGTGAGATGGCGGAGGGAGGCGTTGAGCATAACGTACGATGAGGTGAGGGTGTCGGAGACTTTGGGCAACATTCCTTTTTGGCGCATGTGTGCAACAGCATCACGTAACAGGGATGGTGTTGAAGGAAGCCGTCTTTAAAATAACCTCAGGGATGATCTCATTTACGTGAAGAGTCTCATGTCCAGACGCGAATGTAGTCTCTCCTGCTCACTTGGCAGGTGGAGGTGTGGCGTGTTGGAACAGGTGACCTGAAGCGTCTTGATTTGCTGAGACAGCTGAAACGTGAAACTTTGGTTATGTGGTGCCTGCTTGTTGTGCTATTGTTGAATATGATTTCCTTCTGCTGAAAGCTTAAGTAGAATCAGGCTAGTGAGGTTTGCTTGCCACCTCTTGGAGGAGGTAAAGAGTTCGACTTTTTCTCTTATTTCGATTTCGCTACGTAGTAATAAACAGCAAAGTGGAGGACGCGCAACTTGGCGTTGATCGCGTTGATGCTATAGTGAGTGAATGGATGGGCCATGCACTTCTTTACGAGAACATGCTGTCGTCGGTGTTGTGCGCTCGGGATCGGTACCTTCATCCTCCCCACACCACGGTCGATCTGACTAGTTGGCGTCGGGAGCGTCTCTTCCCCTGTCGTGCCTCCATCTCCCTTGCCGCCTTCTCGACAGCTCCTGTGAATGGTTATGGTGAAGAGGAGGAAGGAGGGAAGGCAAATTGCGCTGAATATCCACAACAGTGGGAAGAACTGTCCAAACTCTATGGAGTGAGTTGATGTGCTGTTCGAGTATTTGCTTTTCATGTACCCACAAGTCGTAAAGTTGATCTGCGTTGCTGACATGAAAATGCAGGCGTCTGCGGGGAAGCCCTCATGCACCACTTGTCATTTCTGTGCCATTTGCCAGGCATTGCAGTGTGAGTGTCATCTGTCCTGGCAGACGTCGGTATGGTTTCGAACACTCACTTCGCGTGTACACCTTCAGGAGGGGATCGGCAATGGTAGTGATAGAAGCGCGGTATGTTGATGAGAGTGGTGAGTAGGCGTTTATAATGGAGGAAGAAATGGCAATGAGGAGGAGGAGAAAATCTTGGCTCGACTTCATCCTCTGTCATGATGATGATAATTTTGAAGGTGATGATGGTATTACGAGGAGGCATTGATTTCATGCAAGAAATGCTACATTCGCTACTTCTCAAATGCAGCCACGTCAGCACTACCTTCTCCCCTCATCCGCTCTGCTTTACACGTTGATCAAAGAAAGGAGATGGAGGAGGATGGGGAGAGTGTGGTGTGTATGAGGAGCTTAAGGAACCCTGTAGAAGATTGTAATGCGACAAAATATGAGGAAGGTTTTAAGCTGTCGTATGTGGTAGGGGTGGGTGCGGTGCATGCTTTGCGGTCAACTTTGTTGTTTCAGGGGCGAGTGATGAATCGTAGAGGCTGGACCGATGGTTTGGACTGCTAGTGGATGGTGGATTCAGCTGTCTCGTAGCACCTCAAGATGTCACATGGAGATTTTCTGAAGATATTAAGAGTTTGGAGAGCTTTGAAATGGAGTTGTAAAGGCAGTTCATGAAATGGGCTACCTTGAATCACGTCCTCCTCGATGGGTTGACACATCCTCCTTCTCCTCCTCTTATATATGGCATCCACTCGATTGCGGCTAATTTGGGCGACCATCTTCACAAGAATTTAAAAGCATATATATGTATGTACATGTATTGGAGAAGGTTCCTTTTGGCGGTCAGTTGCATCTGGCATTTTTGCACACAGACAGCAAGGAGGAGGGAAGAAGGCATCGTGGCGGGGAAAAGCGATGCGAAGGGGGGACATCTCGGTGTAGATGTGCTGGGCGAATAGAGGCAAGGAATGGGGGAGAGGCAGAGACCTATTTGATGGAAGTGTGCGGTGAAGTAGTAGGCAGCAGGACAACGCGATTTAGACTAACAGAGTATGAAGCACACGCCTTCTGGCGGCGGATCTCTTCGGTGTCAACAACAAAGGCTGGCATATAGTTTGTGGGAAAGACTGGCATTGCCATTGCCACGGGCCTATTAACACGAGTCATGCCGTGTTGATGTCATCAGTACATAGTGGAGGGCAGAGGGCATTCTGTTTGCACTCGAGCACGGACAAGGAAAGAGTGGAAGTAGGTGAGAGGTGATTAGGTGGAAAGCACTACTTTGGCACAGGCACCCCATAGAACGCACATTTGTGTGAGGTGATGCAGGTAGACGACGCATGGAGGGAGGAAGTAGTGTCTGCCACCTTCACTGTGTTTTGGCTGTGAATAGAGTGCATGAGATGAATTGCGCTTCCTAAGGTTGTGAGGAAGGGTTGACTAATAAACATTAAGGCAGCAGCAGTAGTAGTAGAAGTTGGCCTACCTCAGACACAGCGTGTTGTGTGGCATTTAAAGAAGGCAGGCAATGCGATTGACTAATTTCACCACGCACAATTGGTTTGGCACGTGGCCATGATGTAGGGAATGAGGATGCAACCGATGACGTTGATGAGTTACCACGCCCTACCTCGGATCTGTGTGTGAATAAGAACAATTTTTTGGTCATGTCGCGTGCTCCTTTGTTGGTGCGGTTAGGGGGCTTGGAGCAAATGTTGTTAGATTCCTTCATGCCAAGTAGCGTTGTGATGTGGCATGACATTTGTCTTTACGTGAATGCTCAATCCACTTCCTTGACACGCGACAGTTGGCTATGCAATAGACAACTGGAATTTGGAAAATGGAAATGGCGCTTTGGTAACTAGAGCCGCACCATGTCATAAAGACTGAAAGCTGCAGTCTCTGCATCATGGCAATGAGGGAACAGAGGGGCAGGGCGCAAATTTTTGCAAACGAATTGTGTGTTGTGGAGGGAAAGTGCTCCGATGGTGTGTAAGATGATGACGAGAGACTAGAGCGTTGTGGTCTGGCTAGTGCTGCGAACCATGCACGTGAGTGCTTCAAAGTAGAAGCAGAGGCTAGGTGCACCAACCTCGAAATAGCATGTCATGGCAAAGAAGTGTTTGCCGAAGAGTATTTGGTGTCATGTTGGGAGAAGCGATTGTATGAGTTAGGATGGAAGGTGTAGTAAGGAAGGAGCGCATTGTGAGCACTCAGAGGTAATGCAGAGTAGTGGTGGTGTTGGAATGAAAGGCTGAAGCAAGTGTTAACTGTTGTTAAACTGTCTAAGGTGAATTTGACCGGAGCGTTTGCGCGTGCGGTGCAGGAGGACTTGGAGAGGCGTGTGCATGTGGACATGGTCGATCCGCAGTGTGTTGTCTCCTCGACTTCGGTGGTGGCAACATTGGATTTGGCGGTCCTTTCGGTGGAGGCATTGTGCACACAGGGAATAAAGGTTTGTGTTCTCATTGCCAATTTGATTGCATCATGTCATTCCAACAGATTTGGTACTTCACTTTCATCGTTAGAATTCAGTGGAATAAGAAAATTAAACTTAGCTTAGGTGTTCTTTGAACCCATTTTCATTCTACATTTGTTGGGATGTTCGGGGTTACCTTTTGTAAGCCATTTCGCTTAATAATGTGGAATAAGATAAGGGAGGGTACCACACACTAACACTACAACATTGGAACAGATTGTGGAAGATGATGTGAGAGGAAGTAAGGTAAAGTGCAGGTATAAGTTCCGAATGAGTTTGCTGAAGCATTGGGAGCACGTGAGGGTGTATTTAAAGGACGTTGTAAATCTACAACAGCAGTACTGTGCACGGACTGACGTTGACGCAAGATGGCTCATCAAATCTTCATTCCTTGCTGAATCGCTTTTTCATCTGTAAAACATTAACGGCGAAAAGAGTGCATTTGCTAGTTTGCCAGATATATGCCTTTGCAAAGTGCACGTTAGGTGTAATGAGAGGTTTAGTCTATTGAACAAAATTGACTTGAAGTTTAACGGCTTTACCACCATCACATCTTCGTTGATACTTCTCCAGTACGAACGGTTTTATTCATATATTAGGCACATTTTAGTTGTTTGATATTTACATGCAATTGAGTGTTTGGCTTTGTCAGGGCACTTTCGAGGTGAAATCGATGGGCACGGTGTTGGCGAAGGGGCTTGTCATTTGGTTTTCCGTGGAATTTCCGGACGGCGATGTGCTTTCAACCTCCCCCTATAAGGCGTGAGTGCTGATTACGGTCATTATGTCCGCCTCAATTCAGGCGAGAACTTCAATTTGGATAGCAAGAGAGGATTGCTGGCCTTAGTCATAAGTGCTGTGTGAGGGCTGGCACACATACTTATGGCTTGTTTTTCAACCTAGTTCTACTCACTGGCAGCAGTCATTGCTTTACTTGTCAAGACCATTGCCACTTCATCAAGATGACGTGTTGAGTGGGGAGGTGCACTTCACGCATCCACAGGATTCGCCCAGGTGAGCTGGATTTCTGCTTCTTTTTCCTTTGAGGGCAAAATCTTACTTATATGTTGATTTGTGGTGTCTGGAGGGATCTGAGCATTTCGATCGCTCTCTTGGTGAACCACTCCGACGAGACACGAGTCGAGGCCAACTTTCTCCTATCAAGTTGACTTTCACATTATCGTGTGTATACATTGCCTCGTGAATTGTTGTAATGCGTAAAACGTGTTTGCTTCTAGCTGTCCATGCCTATTTCTCCTAATGTTGCAGTAGGAGGTGTAATTCGCCTGCAGAAGTGAATCATCAAATTGGAGGGTAAATACCGTGTGCGCGTATACAGTGATTGCGTCGACGACAAGGTATTGCCTTTCGTGGCGGAATTGGAACATTTTCCAACATTCCAGCATGAAGTCTCCAAACAATGGGGTGGAGGAAGGAGGATCATGTCTCATATCATCACAAATCCACGTTCCTTCTAACTTCTCGCACTTGGCATGGGCTACAAATGATAATCT